>WOXC01012499.1:0-114044 GCA_011680675.1 Gymnobelideus leadbeateri | reverse complement strand
TGTGTACTTTTCTATGTACCCCATGAGAATGTAAACTCTTTGCCTGTAGGGATTGGTTCATTAATTGTATTTGTTCATATATGTTTGGACTTCACATGGATTATATTTTGTCTGTGCCTCTTTTATGTGTATTTATATCATCCTACTTAGTTGAAAGTCATTGAAAATGTATCACAAATTCCTATCAGGCACGATATGATGCATGGCAGGATTGATGTTATGACTGTAGAGTGAATGTTGCCCATGTAGGTTTTGTGTATGTCCAAATGGGTTAAAGGGCATTAGCAGGAAGGAATAGAACCTGGGATCACATCAACATCTCCCCAAAGCAGTCCTTTTAGAGGGCCTATAAGAAGGGTCTGCATGGCTGGCTCCTCTATATTCCTCAGAGAGAGAAGAATGAAGCTAGAAATATCTCTATTTGTCACACCCATCAAATATTTCTACTCTAGGTGAAATGCTGTTGTTCTTAAATTCAAGTGGCTTTTCTGGTCACTATTCATAAGACAGGGATAAACACTTCAAGTTAAATATGAAGGTTTGACCCCTTTATACCAAATGCTAGTTGCATAAATGACCAGCACAAATAATGAATAGTATATAAACACATTGATCTAAGGAATTAGAAAACAGAAAAAGAAGTCTTAAGGGCCTATTTCAAGCAGGTTCCAGCACACCCGTGTTGACATCTGACTAAAAGCTGACACCTTCTGAATATGTCATATCCCCACTTGGCATGCAAGGTCCTAAATGACCCTCTCTCAAGATCAGGAACTGGTTTTTGTTTCCCCAGAGATTAGCCCGTTCCCAGCACATTGCACATAGTAAGCATTTAGTAAGTGCTCTTTAAAATAAATTCATTCCTTTATTAGACTAGAATATATCAGATAATACACAGAACAAATGAACTATCCCATTGATAATACAGTATCTCAGCTCAACCAAGAGAACTGATCAAAGTCTCTAGAAAGGCTAGCTGGAAATTGGGGTCATGTTGAGGAGAGTGGCTGGGCTTTCCTCAACATGTTTGCCTCCAAAGCCTTTTCTCTTTGTCTCTGCTATTTCTCCCCAGCAGGTATCTGGAACTACATGTGCCTTTGCTTGAAGCATGAAAGAAAGCTTTTTTCTTATTCCAGGTTCTCACAACAACTCTGCCCCTTAAACAGGAAAATAGCACTGGGTTAGTAGCTTCTCTGTCAAAGAGGAGAATTTAATTCAAATACATCAAGCTTTGGCCCCAGGTTACATTGATAACTTTTGTATTCACCTTAAAATCTAACATAGCATCTAATACACATTAAAAAGAATAAGCTTTGTTAAATTGAATTAAATTCATTTCTCTATGATTCTCTTGCATTGTAACCATTAATTTCTCCTTCCATGTGATAACAAGGAGACTGCTATGCTTGCCAGAGTGAGTTGTAAAAAATTTGAAGACACTGTTGAAAGACTCATATCTCAGGCAACAACCTAAGTGAGAAAGATGGATATTTCTGAACAATGTTGACAGCCAATGATTTAAAAATTCCTGAAGATTAGGGCAGCTTCTAATGGTACAGCATTTTAAGGATGCGATTTCTAATTTCCTTAGTCTTTACTCCATAGACAATGGGGTTGAGAAGAGGTGGGACCAGCAGATAAAGGTTAGAGAGGAGGATGTGGACATAGGGGGGAATGTGGAACCCAAACCTATGAGTGAAAAAAGAGAAGAAAGCAAGGAGATAGAATTGAAGAAATACAAAGATGTGGGCAACACAGGTGTTGAAGGCTTTGAGCCGAGCCTCTTTCTGGGGTAGGCGGAACACTGCAATGAAGATTAGAATGTAGGACAGAGTAATGAAGATGATGTCAAAGCCTAGGATGGTAAAGGCCACAAACAGACCATAGGCCTTGTTGACCCGGATGTCATCAGCAGCTACCTTGACAATGGCCATGTGCTCACAATAGGTGTGGGAGATGACTGTGGTTCGATAGTGTTTCAGGCGGCATTTGATAAGCACAAGGCATGGGGCCACCAGGAGAGCAGCCCTTAGTGTTGTCCCAACCCCAATCTGGGTGACAAGTTGTGGGGTGAAAATAGTAGTGTGTCTCAGGGGCTCACAGATGGCCACATACCTGTCTAGGGCCATGGCCAGTAAGATGCCTGACTCTATGGACTGAAATGTGTGGATGAGCCACATCTGCAGAAGACAGGCCTCAAACTGGATCTCCTTCAGATTAAACCAGAAGATGCCCAGCATCTTGGGCAGGATGCAAGTGCTGAGGGCAATGTCAGTGACCCCCAGCATGGCCAGGAAGAGGTACATGGGCTTGTGGAGGCTGCTCTCAGATCGGATGATGAACAGGAGCAGGTAATTTCCAACCATGGCAATGACATACATAGCACAGAATGGAATTCCAATCCAACACTGCACAGCCTCTAGACCAGGTATCCCAATCAGCAAAAGTATGGATGGCATGAAGATTGTGCCGTTGGCCATTACTGTGAAGGCTAAAGTACATCAATTTAAGAGGCCCAAGGCTTCCAACTGGGGCTGTTGCCTGAGTTATTCTCTCATCTTCTGTCCTGTTGACTTGAAAACCAGAAATGTGAATATTCATATGATTTGCAGATGCATTTCATCATTGAATTAATCACAGAAATGAAAAAACCCAGAGATCATCAAGTATAATCCACATATAAACAAATAACCCCTCTACAACATTCCCATCAAATGGTCTTCCATCTTTTATTTGAAGACCACCAGTGAAAGCACACCCACTGTCTCCCAAGTTAGCCCTTCTATTTCTTCAATTTTTAGGATTCCTTATATCAAACCTGAATCTGCATTTTTGAAATCTCTATCCATATTCCTAATTTTGCTCTGTGGGACTCAACAGATCAAGTTTAATATTTCTTCCTCATTAAGTGCTTTCAAAAATTTGAAAATAATTATCTCTCTTTGGGGGCTATAACTGCAAAATTCTAATTCTATATTCTGGAGAAACAATTTCCTCTTCTAAGGTAGACAAGCAAGTTTTTTTTAAGTCATTTTTTTAGTCATATCTGACTGTCACCTCATTTGGAATTTTTTTAGCAAAAATACTGGAGTGGTTTCCCATTACTTACTCAGCTCATTTTACAGATGACAAACAGAAGCAGAGTTAAGTAACTTATCCAGGGTAACAAATTGAGGGCAGATTTGAACCCAGGGAGATGAGTCTTCCTGACTCCAAACCTAGCCCTCTATCCACTGTGCCACCTCACTGCCCAGACAGGCCAGTACTCCACAGTTAATATTCTTATAGGAGTGGCTAGTCCATACATAAAAGTTAAATGACTTGCCCAGTGCCAAATAGTAAGCATGACAGTGGCATAAATTGAACCCAGTTCTCCCTGAATCTCTAACCTACTCTGTATCCACTTTGCAACACTGCTTCTCATCTTCTCTTACCCAAGCAACCATAAGCAGTTCCTCGAACTGTTCTTTTTCTGTTGTTTCCTTTTTCCTCACCATTTAGTATACTTTTTTATAATGTTTTCCAGTTTATCAATGTGCAGGAGATGTCCATGACTAACTAGTCTAATTCTATAAAGCATGTGGATATACTGAATGACAACTGTAAAGTCATTCACATATAACAGAAGATTAGTGATTGAGTATCAGTGATAGCTTGATAGTCTGAAGTTTAATATTTAAAAAACCTGACATTGGGGCGGCTAGGTGGCACAGTGAGTAAGAGCACCGGCCTCGGAGTTGGGATGACCTGAGATCGAATCCGGACTCAGAAAATGAGCACCCACACATAAATAATGACTAGCCGTGTAACCTTGAGCAAGTTACTTAACCCCAATTGCTTTAAAAAAAAAAAAAAACCTGACATCACGGCACCTGGTCCAATCACTTCCCGGCAAATAGAGAAAAGATACTGAATACGTGTCTGATCTTATGTTCTTGGGCTCAGGGATCACTGCAGATTGTAACTGCAGTCATGAAATTAAAAATACTTTCTACTTGGAAAGAAAGCTATGGCAAATCTGGACAACATACTAAAGAGCAAACATCACCTTGCCAACAAAAAAGCAGCTATGGATTTTCCATCAGTAATGTATGACTTTCAAAATTGGACTATAAGGAAAACTGAGTTCCACACCCTTCATATTGTAGTGCTGGACACTTTTGAGAGTTCCCTGGAGAGTAAAGAGATCAAATCAGATGCTTAAAGAAATTAATTCAGACTATTCATCAAAAAGACAAATAATAAAGCTGAAGACAAAACACTTTGGATATATAATGAGAAAACAGAACATAATGGAAAAATCCCTGATATTGGAAAGATTGAAGGCAAAAGGAGAAGGGTACAATAGAGGATGCCATAAGTAGTCAGTGTCATGGAAGCAATGTACATGAGCTTGTACAGATTTTGGAGGTAGTAGAGGATAGAAGGCATGGAATGCTATGCTCCATGGGGTCATGAAAAGTTGGATATGACTAAACAACTGAACAATAACAATAAATTCTTGATAGGTAATTAATTCTTTGATTTTGTGTATAGGGTAAGATCTTTCCATTTGTGTAGAACTTATCAAAAGAAGACAACAGACTAAGTGTACCAAGATGGTGGAGTAGAAACAGCACTTCCAAGGTGCTCTGCCCCACACAACTTCCAAACAATGTAAAAGGTGGACTTTGAACAACTTCTGGAGCCCCAGCACCCACAGAATGACACAGAGAAGCTAACCTCCCGCTGAGGACAGCCCAGCAGCCCTGCAGGGAGCGGCCAGCACAGCACAGTGAAGCGCTCTGGGAGCCGAGGCCAGGCCCAAGTAAGCCTTGGTTTTAGCCCCAGGGCAGCTGGGCCAGCAGCTGGCTGGAGGGACCCCAGAACACCAGCAGCTGTGGCGATTTGAGAATTATCAGCACAGATATGCCTAGGACAAAGTGCCAGATGGAAAAAGAATCTCAAAAGCTCACTGAGGAGATTCATTCCTCCAGAATTAGACTGGAGCAAATGGAAATTAGTGACTTTATGAGAAATCAAGATGATGTTAAACAGATCCAAACAAATGAAAGAATAGAAGGCAATGTGAAATATCTAATGGGAAAAACCACTGACCTGGAAAATAGATCCAGGAGAGATAATTTTAAAAATTATTGGACTACCTGAAAGCCATGATCAAAGAAAGAACCTAGAAATCATCCTTCAAGAAATTCTCAAGGAAAATTTCCCTGATGTTTTAGACCCAGAGGGGGAAATAGAGGTTGAAAGAATCCACCGATCACCTCATGAAAAAGATCCCAAAAAGAAAACTCCTAGGAATATTATAGCCAGGTTCCAGAATTCCCAGATCAAGGAAAAAATACTACAAGCAGCCAGGAAGAAACAATTTCTATATTGTGGAATCAACAATCAAAATAGCACAGGACCTGGCAGCTTCTACACTGAGGGATCGAAGGGCATGGAATATGATATTCCAGAGGGCAAAGGAGCTGGAATTGAAGCCAAGGGTCACCTACCCAGCAAAACTGAGTATCTTGTTTCAGGAGAAAATATGGTCATTCAGTGGAATAGAGGACTTTCAAGCATTCTTGAGGAAAAATCAGAGTTGAATAGAAAATTTGACATTCAAACACAAGAAGTAAGAGATGCTTGAGAAGGTAATTAGGGAAAAGAAATCAAAATGAACTTATCAAAGTTGAACTATTTACATTCCTATATGGAAAAACAATAACAGTGACTGATGAAACCCCTCTCACTATGAAAATAATGGTAAAAGGGTGTAGGGTCATATGAATACATATGTGAATGTGTGTATATATGTTTACAGTTATACATGGATAGAGGGCATAGGTTGAATTTGTTGGGAAAGGATGATACTTAAGGGGTGAAATTATGAGGTGAGAGAGGAAAGTGGCAAGAGGAGATTGGGAGAGAAGGGTAGGGTAAACTATCTCATGTAGAAGAAGCAAGGGGAAGTGGTTGCAAGGGAGGGGAAGAATAGGAAGGCAAAAAGGCAAAACCACATTCTCATTGAATTTGGTTCAGGGAGAGAATGACATACATAATAAATGGGATATCTCACCCTGCAGGAGAGTAGGGGGAAGGGGGATGTGAGAGGGGATGATGGAGGGGAGGGCATTCCTGGGGGAGGGGAGGTTGGAAGTACCCACTTTCGAAGAGGGACAGGATCATGTAGGGAATGGACCAGGTGGGGGGTGGGATGGGTGGGAGGGAAATAGAAGCTGTCTTTTACAATATATCTACTATGGTAATGTTTTACATAGCTATGCATGTACAACACATACTGAATTGCTTATCTTCCCAGAGGGAGTGAGTGACAAGGGAGGAAGGGAATGGATCTGAAATTCAAAGTTTTAAAATTAGATGTTTCAAATGTATATAAATACTATTATTAATACTATTTTGCATGTAATTAGAAGATAAGATATACAGGCATTGGGGCACAGAGATTCACCTTGCCCTAATGGCAAAGTCAAAGGGGGTATGGGAGAAGATATGAGACAGAGCAGATTGGATGAGGGGATATCCTGTGGGACTGCTATTCTGGGGTGGTGGGTAGGGGGAAAATGGGGAAAAAATGGTAACTCAAAATCTGGTGGAAATGAATGATGTAAACCAGAAGTTAATAAGGCATTTGTTAAAATAAAAAAAAAAAGAAACAAAAAATTTGTTTCACAAGTACAGAGTAGAATGTCCATCTCTTTTTTTTTCTATTAGGCTCAAGGTCAAAGTGGTTTTTATCATAGAGTACAAAGGGAATCTTTATAATGAGCTAGAAAATAAATTGAAAGAGGAGGATCTGGCTTCAAATCTTATCTCTGATACTTACTACCTGTCTGTCCCTAAACATGTATATAAGTGCTCTAGGTTTCGGTTCCTTCTCTCTAATCATATAGCCACCACTGTTGTTCAAACTCTCATCACTTCTCACCCGGATTATATTATAATATCATTCTAATTCATTCTAATTGGTCGTCCTGCCTTTCCACTCTTCCTAGACTGTACCCCCAACACATACTCTTTGATCTAGCAGCACTGACCTAATCAACTAAACAACGAATGCCTGAAATACCTTATTGACTGCCTCACATATTCACTAGTTACCTCCTCTACTTCCAGCTTTAATTCGTTCATGCTGTCTTGGAAGTGTGCATATTATGATCCCAATGAAAGCAGTTCACCTCTCTTGGAGGATGAAGGGCTGAATTATTTCCTTAAAGTTAACCCCTATATCTATCTATGCCTTTGATCTTACCCCCTACTTGCACTGGAACTTTTAACTCTTCAGTGTTCTGTTCTCATCACTCATGAAACTTCAACATTCCCCCTCCAGCAGCTCCTCTACTTCAACCTACAAATAGTTTTGTTTCCCCTAACATTAAAACAAAACAAAACCCTTCCTTTTACCTTTCTATTCATTCCCTCTTGCAACCATCGCTCTCTTCTCTTTTTCCTTTGGAGTCAAATTTCTCTTCTATTTCCTCACCAACCACTTCTTCAAATTCCAGCTAAAATCATACCTTTTACAACAAGCCTTTCCCAATGCCTCTTAATGTGAGGCATGTAATCCTTTTTATTTTATCTCTAATTGAGCCTGTAGTGTTATTTGCACATAATTATTTGCATGTTGACTCCTTCATTAGATCGTGGACTCTGGGGGACAGAGATTGGGTTGTTTTGTTTTGTTTTTTACTTTCCTACTATCTCCAACATTTCTCATAATATCTGGGATATAGAAGGTAGTTAATAAATGCTTATTTACTTGGCTTAACTTGACTAAATTCTCAATATTGGGCAATCTAGCTTCATTTTGACTCCTCTACTAAAATTACTTTTTTTTTAAGTCACTAATAATTAACATGTATCACCAGACCTAATGACCATGTCTCACAATAATCTGTCTTTTAAAAGAGCACTGTGGAGGCAATGTTTAACTCAAAGGGATGGATCTAACCTAGAACTCATAGCAGATATTTAATCACATTTTACCAGCATAGTGGGGAATACATTGGACTCCAGGATGGCCTTCTTGGTACCCCACACATCACACTATTACACATCTAGTGTAATTGCACACTTCCTTCTTTTCTTGGCCCTTGACCTCTGATAGCACACTTTCCTCTTTTCTTGGCCTTTGCTCTCTGATAGCCACTGAGAATGTGCAGACTTACCTTCATTCAGGACCTACAGTACGTCCACAAGCATTTAAGTGTTTATTTATTTTCCTGGTGTTGTGCTAAACATTGAGCAAGAGACTCAGTACTTCTGGAAGACAGCTGAGATCTGGAAAGTCAGACCAGAGAGCATTTAGCTATTAATATTAAATGAACCAAGTGCTGTGTGTTTGGGAAGGGTGAGGCTAGGGTAAGTGGTAATTAACCCAGTCACCTGGGACATCAGATAACTTTAAAGCAGATCTTGTTTATCTCAGGATGCTCTATAGAAATCCCTAAGTGCTTCTTCCTTCTTCACCTAACCTCCCACTCCTTTATCCTAAACCCAGTTAAGTGATGTTTCTAGGCAACAGAGATACTTCTATTCCTACTTCCTGAATCCTAAGAGGGCTATTTTCAAAGTATGCCAGTCAGTATCCAATCTTCTAAGTTAAAGTATTCACTCATTTCTTAGGTTCAGTGAAAGATCAATCTTGATACCACATAATAAGCAATTCCAACTCAATGTGAATAAACTTAATTCTATTAAATATGTCTTTCTCAAATAATCACCATGTTCTTAGCATTGTACAGAGCATACTAGAGAGAAAATCATTAAATAAAATAATCTTAGAATTGGAAAACACCATAAAAATAGTGTACTGCAATGCCCCACCCTTTCAGGGATCTACTTCATGGCTTCCATTAGAATTGGCCTTTCAACCTCCACTTGAATACCTTTAGTGTTGGGGATTCACTTCCTTATCATGTTCCTCTTTTTCAGCCATCCATTCATAAGAACTACAATTCCTACATCACTGCATAATGAAAGAACTAGCAGTGATGATTGGTGAGCCTTTGAAAGATCACAGAAAATAGCAAAGGTGATGTCAGAGAATAAATAGAGAAAAATATGATCATTTTTTAAGAAAGGGAATATAAATTCTTCAAATTTTAGGCCTGCAAATTTTACTTCTATGTACAAGAGGGGAAAAAACCGACCCGTAGTATACTATCAAAGGAATGGTTTCTGAATATATAGAGAAGGAAACAGTAATCACAAAGAATCATAACCATGCTACAAAGAGCAAATTATGTCAAACACATTACTTTTTTTTCAGTCAATGAATTATTTGACAAAGTCTGTCATGCTATCCTTGTGGCTAAAGAAAGTAGGTGGCTTCTAGATAATGAACATTTAGGTAGTGGTGAAACTAATTTTGCAACCAAACACATACACACAAAAAAAAAATAAATGGACTGATGCTAACTTAGACAGGGGTCTCTAGTAGAGTATGTTAGGGACTTAACTTAATCTTTGTGCTTTTTTACCTATGACTTTAAATGTGTGTGTGTATGGGTATATGTATGTATGTATAAAAAAGTATGTTATGTATATATATATATATGTGTGTATATATATTATGTATATATACATATATATATACATATATATACACGTGTGTGTATATATATATACATATATATATATATATAAATTACTTTATCAAAGACACAAAGCTGGGAGAGATGCCTAACATAATGAATAGCAGAGTTATAATCCAAAACTTTCCTGATAGGTTAGAACAGAATAAAATTTAATACAGATAAATTTAATATCTGGCACTTTGGTTTGAAAAGTCAATAGAATTAAACAGAGGATGGAGGGAGATGTAGCTAATCAATAGCTTATGTAAAAAGATACAAGTTTTATTTGTTTGTTGTGGCTTTTTAGTACATTATAGAATCAATATGAGTGTCCCATATGACCTGACAAGCAAGAGATATCATGTGATCTTAGGCTGCGTTGCTCTTTTCCACTCCAATCTGAATACATATGAAAAAGCATATTCAGTTCTAAGCTCAACATTTTTAAAAGATTTAAAAAACTAGAGTGAGGATAGAGGGAGGTGATCAGAATGATGAAGGCTATGGAGATGATGGTACACAAGGCTTGATTGAAGGAACCAATCTCATTTAGCATGTTGAATAAAAACAACAAAAATATGCAGAAAATGGTGGCTTTCTTCATGAACATGAGGAGGTGTCATGTCCTGATTTGACCCGAAAGGTAGACCTAGCAGCAATGGGTGAAGTAATTGAAAGCTCATATTCCACAATGCAGATAAACTTCTGAATAATCAGAGCTGTTCAAAAGTTGGAAAAATCTTCTCAGGAAGTAATGGCTTAATTATCAACAGACATTTTAAGTAATGCCTGAATAATTATTAGTCAGTATGATTATAAAGAAGATTTTTGTTCACGTCTGCTGAAGAAACAATAGAAGAAAAATAGTGTATAGAATGCTTTTCCAGAGACCCAACAAAGCAAAATGAGGCTGAAGATATTTAAAGATTAAAAAAGAAGATGAGGAAACTAATGAAAAAGTGGGAAAGATACATAAGAATTTACACCATCTTCTTATTTCCATCAGTGACAGTCAATCAACAACATTTGAACTCCAACATCATGGTTCTGAATAGGATATATGACAAAGTAAAAATAACACTAAAGAAAACAAAGGTAGAAAAAGCTGCTGGACCCTTCTAAGCATACATAGAAAAAGTTCATGCTAGAGGTGACACAATTTTATGGTCACTGAAGGTATTAGAAAGGTGAGAGGACAATAGTGTGTGGAAATTATTAGCAAGAAAATATTAGTAATGGAAAGAATATTATTAACTACAGATCTATACATTTACTTTCTCATTTCTACAAAAATTATATAAGAATAATCTAAATATATAGAAGTCATCCTTAATGAAGGGTAAGAGGGGAAGAGGAAGGCTTTCAACAATGATATTCTATAAAATACATGTTTACAGCCCCTCAGTTAACTAAATGGTGCACAGAACATATGGTTTCTACTTATTGCTTGTTTGAGTATCAGAACACATTGGACAAGCTAGAGAAAAATTCCAACCTAAAAGCTTTTCTTCCACCCACTCCCTCCCTTGTATGTATTGAAGATTCCTTGGAAGATGTAACATTAAAGATAACTTTCTTTAGACCCTCTTAATTGTGAGTAACAAATGAAGTATTAAAGTGAGAGGTACATACTGCCATCATGGATTTAGTCCAGAGCAGAATCTAAATAGAAACATTGACCAGATGATGAGGGCCTTCAGATGCATCTTCAGATGACTGAGAATCGTAATCTCTCATACGAGATCTATCTACATAGGATAAAGAAGTTTAAAAAACCAATGGACAAAGAATACTTAATTTATTCAGTTGAATGGACAATCCATTGTACCCATTTATCAGAGAAACTAATCACTTTTAACAAGACTGTGTTTCATTATTTATGATTTGAATGATTTCTATGTGGCTGGTGGTATCAAAACATTCGTTGATTATAATTGGATTGATTTGAATAGATTACATTTTTCATATGAAAACCATTTGTTCATATCCTTTAACTGCTAGTCTATAGAAGTATGACTATTTATCTTATATATGTCTACACATCTTCATATATTTCAGATATTTAAAAACGCACCAAGACTTAGACTAGATAATAAGCTATACCCAGAATTGCACAGAAGGAAAAATGAGTAGGACTGATTTTGACAAACAATGCTTGCAATGATTCCATGCTTCTCCCTGAAACAAATTACCATTTGCTTTTAATTTTTCATGGATTTGGTGTATTATACTCAGTTTTTCCCTATCTACAACCCCCATAGTCTATCAAAAAAGAACAAATAAATAAGACCAAATGACAAAATGAATGATTGCTACATAATAAGCATTTTGTTCTCATAGTTCCTTGCCTTTCTACAAAAAAAGGAAGTGTTGCCTGAAAGTATTATGGATTCAGCTACCTTTTAAGGTTGTTTTTATTTGCATTAGTCATTATGTATCACCTGGTTCTATTTACTTCATTCTATCTCAATTCATAAATATCTGATTTTCCTCTGAAATTTTCACATTCATCTATGTCTTATGATTTAATAATATTCTATTGAATTCATACATCACAATTTGCTCAGCAATTCCCGAAAATTATGTTTCTAGTTGTTTCTGACATAAAAGGTGTTGCTATAAACATGTTAGTTATAGGGGGTAGGGGGGCAGGGTCAAGATGGTGGAGTAGAAACAGGACTTCCACAGGGCTCAGGCTCCCACCTCCTCCTATTAATGTAAAAGGTGACTCTGAAGAAACTTTGGAGCTATAGAATCCACAAAACAACACAGAGAAGCTAACCTCCCACTGAGCACAGCCTGGCATGCTGGCAGCAAGCAGCTAACACAGTGCTCTAGAAACCAAGCACAGCCCTGCTCAAGCCTGAGGTTTTAGCCTCAGGACAGGCCTGACCAGCAGCTGGCTAGAGGGACTTCAGATCACCAGCAGCTGTTGAGGTTTCCAGAATAATTAACACATAGATGCTAATGACAAAGTGAGAGGTCAGTGCAGTGTGACTTTGGGATACAGAACTTTGGGAGTGTGATCTGACTTTTATCCCCTGGAGGGAGAAGCTACTGAGGAGCTGTGGCCATGCAGCTGCAGCCATGTGGCAGCTTCAGCTCCCGGCTTGCAGATTGTAGGTGAAACAAGTGACCAGTGTGAGGGGTAATTGCTCTTACTTTAACCTGTTTGGATCTGGATTGTAGTCTAAGGTGGAGGTTCTGGGGTGCACAAACAGCTTGCCAGAGCGTGTGAAGGCTTCAGAGAGGGCACCCAACTAAAAGCTTCAGCAGTTGAGAAAACCCCAGCAATTTGGGACAAAGCTCCCCTGTCTGGTAGCAGAGTCCTACTGTGGCAAAAAGCTCAAAATTCAAGTAATTGAGTGGCAACATGAGCAGACAAAGGAAGCAAAGCAAGCAGAGCAATCCAACATTTACACCCCTTTGGGGACAAAAAGGATCAAAGCATGGAACAGGAGGAAGACAACACAGTCAGAACAACTGTACCAAAAGCTTCCAAGTAAAGAATAAGCTGCTTATAGGCCATAGAAGAGCACAAAAAGGATTTTGAAAACCAAATAAGAGAAGTGGGGGAAAAAATTGGAAAGAGAAATAAGAATTATACAAGAAAATTATGAAGTGAGAGTCAACAACATGACTGAAAAAAGTAACACCTTAAAAATAAACTAACTCAAATGGCAAAAGAGGCTCAAAAAGCCAATGAGGAGAAGAATGCTTTAAAAAGCCAAATTGACAGGATAAAAGTAGAGAATAGAACAAGTGGGAGGTGGGATAGGAGGGAGGGAAATATATTCAGTCTTTTACAATATATCCACTATGGAAATGTTTTGCATAGCTACACATGTACAACCTATACTGAATTGCTTATCTTCCCTGTAAGGATAGGTGACAAGAGAGGAAGGTGATGAATCTGGAATTCAAAGTTTTAAAATCAAAAGTTTAAAAAAACATATTTATATTATTATTATTATTATTATTATTATTATTATTTTACTTGAACTGCGAAATAAGACATACAAGCACTGGGGCATAGAGATCCACTGTGCCCTACTGGAAAGTTGGAGGGGGTATGGGAGAAGATATGGGAGAGAGCAGATTGGAGAAAGGTATATCCAGTGGGATCACTATTTTGGGGTAGTGGGTAGGGGAAAACCAGGGAGAAAATTTGTAACTCAAAGTCATGTGCAAATGAATGATGTAAACTAGAAGTTGTGGAATCATTTGATTAAAATAAAAATTTTAAAAATGGTAATTATATATGAAAATTTTCTATCTTAAACCTCTAAATTCCAAGTAGTAGAATCACTAGGGCAAATATATATATATATATATATATATATATATATATATATATATACACATATATGTATGAATTTATTTTTATATACATATATATGTATTATGTGAAGGTTCTATGTATGTGTGTATGTGTGTGTATGTATATATACATTTTCCATAGACATATATGTCTATGCATCTATATGGGTATGTATACACACGTATATTTTTTAAATAATTAATAGCAAATTGCTTTCAGGAATGATACGCATTACTTTCTAATTAATTTGTACCAATATAACCAATGCCCATCCTAAGACTCATCATTATTATATTTTTCATGCCTATTTGTTGGCTGTGTGGTGAAAACTTATTGTCTATATCAGAACTTTTCTTTTTTAGAAATTTGGGTTATTGTCCTCTGTTCTCCAAGAGGACCAAAATGACATCACTACATTAGAGTCACTATATTAGTTACAGCATGTCCAACTGTGTCTGATCAGACCAACATGATTTCTGAATGCTCTACCACAGGTTGGGTACAAGTAGTCCATGTGAACATTTAGGGTGGATTCTCTGTTTTGTGCATCTTGTTTCTTTTAAGCTGTCTCAATTCTGCTTTGCTCATAGAACACAACATCCTCTCTGAAGACAGCATGCTATGCCAAGTGGTCTTCTGCCAGTGTCTCCCAAGCCACACAGTTCCAAAGTTCTTCAGAGAGACCTTGAGAGTGTCCTTGTATCCTTTCTTCTGACCACCCTGTATGAGTTATCCATAAAATGTCTTTTAGGCAAGTGTATGTTGGCATTCAGACAACATGGTCAGTCCATCAGAGTTGCATTCTTTGCAAAAGAGTTTGAATGCTTGACAGTTTAGTTCAAGAAAGAAGCTTAGTGTCTGGTATCTTTTCTTGCTAGGTGACATGCAGAATCTTCCTAAGATCATTCAAATGGAAGTGATTCAGTTTCCTGTCCTGTTGCTGGTACACTATCCAGGTTTCACAAGTATACAACAATGAGGTCAGCACAATAGCTCTGTAGACCTTCAGTTTGGTAGTCAGTCTAATACCTCTCCTCTTCCACACTTTCATTTGGAGTATCCCAAACACTGAGCTAACACTGACAATGTATGTGTCAACCCCATTGTTAATGTGTACAAATCTATAAAATATACTGACAAGGTAACTGGACTTAGCCACAGTGTTCAAGTCTTTTCCATTTGCTATAACTGATGGTTCCACATATGGATGGTGTGGTTGCTGACTGATGTTGTTAGGCCAAAATTACCACAAGCACCAAAGAACTGACCCATACTTTGTTGCATCTCAGCTTCAGAGGTTGAATTAAGTGTACAATCTTCTCCGAACAAAAAAATCATGCATAGACTCTCCCTCCATTTTGATATTGGCTTGTAGCCTTTTAAAGTTGAAGAATTTACCAAAACATAGGTGGGCCAGTTACCTGGCAGGAGAAGGGGATAATCAATGGATAGTCTATATGTTCCATTGGTAGCTACTCAATGGCAAGAAATCTGGAAGAAGCTTCCATGCATGTTGAGTAAATCCATAGTAAACTATGGATAATAAATAGGAGGAAATGGACAAGAGTTAGATAGGATGAGGGAGCATGGATCAAGTAGAATCTGCATTGTTGTAAACAGTAATCATTGCATGAGATCAGCCATCAATGAAGAATGAAAATGTTGAAGTTCATGGAAAACTGCAAATTTGACCTCTGAAATTCTGTAACTCTGTAATCTCCATGAGAATTGTCATCTTGAACTTCTCACTCTTGCTCACCTCCCCATTTCCAAAGCTGCCAAGCAGTTTTAATTTGACCTCCATAACATCTTTCATATGTACAATCTTCTCTCCTCTGATACTACCACTGTCCTGATACAGACTCATCACCTCAGACCTGGACTATGGCAGTAGCTTTTTTGGTTAGTCTCCGTCTCCCTCTCCATTCCAGTCAATGTTTGACTCAACTATCAAAATGATCTTCCTAATGCAAAAGTTTGACCATATTAGCCACAACCCCATTCAATAAACTCTAGTGGTTCCCTATTGCCTCAAAGATCAAATATGAAATCCTCCAGCATTGAAAGCCTTTCACAACCCTCCAATCTTTCAAGTTTTCTTGCATCTCACCACACCAGTGTACTCTGATCCAGTGACACTAACTTTATTGCTCTTCCTCACAGAGGAGTCTGACAACTCCTGCATTTTCATTCACTGCTCTTCATGTACAGAATTCTCTCCCTCATCATTTCTGCCTCATGGATTCCCTGGCTTCCCACAAGTCCCAGCTAAAAGCTCACTTTCTACATGCAACTTTTCCAATCTCTCTTAATTCTAGTGCCTTTGCCTCTGATGATTATATCTATATCTATACACTTACATACATACACACATATACATATATATGTATGTGTGTGCTTATATGTATATATACAAATATAAACTTGTTTATATATTGTCGTTTATATACTTTCTCTTCCACTAATAATGTGAGCTTGCTGGGTTCAGGAACCATCTTTAACCTTCCTTTGTATTATCAGCATACTAACAAAGTGCCTGACACATAGGTGTTTAATAAATAATGCTTAATAAATGTTGTTAATAGATTGTTTTTCCCACCTCAAACTCATTATGTCTAAAAAGGAACCATTTTATTTTTACCCGAACATACTCCTTCTGGATTTAATATTTCTCTCAATCACAAAACCATTTACTCAATCCTCTGTGTTCAAAACCTTTATTTTATCTTTGTTTATCTTCCATAGCTTTCCACCAAATTATTCACGAATTTCTTTCTCTCTCAAATCTTTCCTCCTCCTCCTCCTCCTTTTACTTACAGAACTATAGCATGGCCTCTAATTACTAGAAAATTCTATCATTCCAGTAATCTCCTATTTGGTTTTTCTCCTATTTTCCCCAACCAAACCATTCTTCACACTTCTGAGAAATTTATCTCCCTTATACATAAAACTGACCATGTTGCTCCCCTAATACAAATCTTTCGATGAATCCTTATTTTCCATTGAATCAAATGCAAAGTCTTTAGCTCTGCATTCATGGTTTTCAATCACTTGACAAAACCCTACCTCTCCAGATTTTTCTCATGCACTGTTCTTCCACATACTTCAAACTCAGGTCAATCTACATTACTAACCATTTTTATATTCTAAAAATTCACTCAAATAGGAAATGGCTGAACATGAGAGGTATTGGAGCACATAAATAATTTAAAGTACCTATAAGGCATTGGAACTACTTAAATGGTGACAGTACCTATTGTCTTCGCTGTGTGTAGAGTCATCTTAATAGAAACTAGGTCCTGTCTGTGATGATATTAATTAGGGACAAAGTGCTAATATTAGTGTAGCATAAGGCAGTGATAGTTGAGAATGAGGGAAACTGTATAAAAGTATAACTATATAAGAGAGGGTGAAGGGCAAAGTAATGGAGAGGGACATAGAAAGAGGGAAGAGAAGAGGGAAAGTGAAGAGAGGGAGAGAAAGAGAGAAAGGACATGATGTTCAGGAATTTGTATGTGTTGCTGTTGGGTAACAAAGTCAGAATGTGGTCAAAATCAGACTGGGTTGAAAAATCAGGGTCTGGTGTATCAGAAAGATTTCTTGCATCAAAGCTAAGAGAATAAGAGTGTGGAAACCTGGTGCTGGCAACCCAAAGAAGATCATGAAAGTTGTGTATGAGAATGTGTATGTGCTTCAGGTACTTGGTTGCTTTCTGCTCCAATTCTCTGTGATCCTGTGATCCATACATAACAGTACTGGGATTAAAAAGGGGACAATGATGAAGGTCAATATTTTATGGGGTACCATTTATGTGAAACAGCATTTTCTGAGCTCTCTCTGGTTGTCACATAGGAAAAGAGGGTGTAGAAAAGACGGGTAGGATTAAGGTAGTATAAATACCCAAACAGATTCAGATCTTAGAGCATTGTGAATGTTGTTGTGTCTGATGCCTGGCCCTTATAAACACTACCTGTGTTTCTGATTTGCCTGCATTGGTTCCCACTGCTCTCGATGGCTGAAATTACTTGCCCACATATGTACCTTCACTTTCACTACTGAAAAACTACCCATACTATCATGCCTCTTCTCTATTATGATTTCCTGAATCAGCTTCCTCCCCAGTCAGTCATAATCTTTCCTATGTTCTCATGCAATTTTATATAAATTTGAACCTTATTTATATGAGATGTCATGAATAAAATGAAAATTGAGATATAATTATATGAGGCACATGATGAGACTAAAGCAAATGCACGATATTGCCAATCAAGAACTATCCAGGAAAAGTGGCATAAAGATAGCCACGTGGTACAATGCATAGAGCACTGGGCATAAAATCAGGAAGACCTAAGTTCAAATCCAGTTTCAGACACATTATTAGCTGTGTGACCCTGGATAAATCATTTAAACTTTACCTTTCTACTTTCCTCAACTGCAAAATGAGGATAGTAATAGCACCTACCTCCCAGGGATGCTAGAAAGATCAAATGAGATGATATTTTTAAAACACTTAGCATATGGGGGACAGCTAGGTGGTGCAGTGAACAGAGCACTGGCCCTGGAGTCAGGAGGAACTGAGTTCAAATCCAGCCTCAGACACTTAACACAAAACTAGCCATGTGACCTTGGGCAAGTCACTTAACCCCAATTGCTTTATCTTCTCCTCCCCCCCCCAAAAAAAATACTCAGCACAATACCTAAAGCATAGGTGATAAATGTTAGCTAGTTTTGGTATTTTCATCAAAGTTGTTGTCATAAAGAGCTGATGTGAAGTGAAATGAACAGACCTAAGAGAACAATTTACAAAATAACAAGATTGTAAAGATAATCAACTCTGAAAGAATTATGAACTTTGGTTAACACAATGACATAAAACAATTCCAAAAGCCACATGATGAAATATGCCATCCACCTTCATATAGAGAAATAATGGAATTGAAGTGACGTGCATTATTTTATTTGCTTTTTTTCCCCTGTTTTTCTGGACATAGCTAATGTAGGAAGTTTTGTATATTTTTTGTACATATTTATGATGGGTTTTATTTTTCTTGTCTTCTCAATGGATAAGAGAAGAAAAAGGAAGAAGGAGAAAATTTGGAAACAGAAGTAAAATTTAATTTTTTTTTAGAAGAATAACCCTTCCATAACTTCTGGCAATAATAATTTAATCCTGAATTGTCATCATAAAACTGTTTCCAAAACCAAGTCCACAACTGCTCATTATTGTCCTTGCTGTTGGTAGTAGTAGTGGTGGTGGCAGTGGTGGTGGTGGAGGTGGTAACTATCAAAGATACCCAGAGAAAGAAAATCCTAGAAGTTCACAGGCCAGCATAGGTGTAACATACTAAAATAATTCATAATAGAATAAAAACAAGCATTTCTTAAGCACCTACCATGTGACTAGGAGTATACTAGGGACTAGGGGAACAAAAATAAAAAAGACTTTCTGCACAAAGAGATTACAATATATACAATATAATAAGTATGAATAAGATAGATAAAGGTAATTTTTATTAAAAAGTACTAGAAATCAAGCTGTCATTGTTTTCATAAAATAAAAAATGATATATTTAGATCATCTTTTATCATATAAACCTTTTATCGTACACATAAGGAACCTAAGAATTAGATAACTAAAATGGGCTGCCCAAGGTCACATGAATAGCACGTTACAGGCCTGGGACCTAAACCCACTTCCCCTGACTCCTAGCCCAAGGCTCTCCCTAGTACAGACACTGTGCTGTCTCTCAGAAAACCAAAAGGATAAAAGAATTTAGAACTGGAAGTGAACTTCGTTCAACCAATCAAACAAGAAATCAATAAACATTTTTAACAACACACCAGGTACCAAAATTATGTTCTCCTCTGAGAAGACAATTTCAAATAAATGATCTTTCCTCTCAAGGACTTTACATTCTAGGAGAAAACCAACAAGCATATGCATAAATACAGATAGAAAATGAATCTAGTGACAATAAATGCATATCAATTTATGGTAACTAAATACAAGGCAGTTAAAGAGAAAGGGCACTCTAGCTGGGCATAACAGGAAAGGCATCAGAGAGAAAAGGTGGTGCTTGAGGGGATTCTTGAAGAAAAAAGGGATTTTATGAGGTGGAAGTGAGAAGGTAGGAGGTATTGAGCAGGATTTGGCAAATGGATGACTATGTGAAGACAGAAATAATTGACGATGACAAGAAAATGACAAAACTGAAAGAAGTGAGGTTCCTTTAACCAAAATAGAAAAGTTTGGAAGAAGAATGGGTTTGGCTGGTTGCAGTTGAATGATGTCTAAGAAGACTGAAAATCAAAGAAGTCCCCAAGTTTACACAAGAAGAGGAAAAATGCATGCCTAGGTTGTCAAAATCCAAATCTATTGCATGTACCACTTCTTTATTATACCTCAGCAAGCTTTTCATTGTCCTACCTAACCCTCCTCCATTCCCCTTGCTCAAAACCATTGTCTTTGCTTGTTAAGGTCTCCAAGAAAAGGTTTATTTAGATGCCCAATGAAGTCATCTTGGTCTCCGAAACAACAAATAAGACGCTCTGTTCTTGATCTGTTTGGTCCTGATCCCATAGATGATGGGGTTCATCACAGGAGGAGCCAGCATACAGACATTAGCCATTAGAATATGGACATGAGGTGGGATATGTTTACCAAATCTTTGGACCAGAAAAGTGAAGATTCCTGGGATGTAGAAGAGGAAGATGACACAGATATGGGAACCACAGGTTTGGAGAGCCTTGTGACGAGCATCCTGAGAGGGGATGTGAAAGATGGCATGGAGAATCATACAGTAGGATGCAGCAATGAGGATAATGTCTAGTACCACAGTTATCAAAATGACAAATATGCCATACCAGATATTCACTTGAATGCTTTTGGCACAAGCATACTTAGCCAAACCAATGTGTTCACAATATGTGTGTGGGAGAAGATTATTTTTGCAAAAAGTTAGCCTCTTCAAAAGGAATATTATGGGAAATATGGTAACAGCACCTCTCAAGAAGACAGCCACACTAGTTTTTATAATCACTGATGGCGTAAGGACCATTGTATATCTCAGTGGGTAACAAATAGCAACATAGCGGTCAAATGCCATTACCAGAAGTATTCCTGACTCAGCAATAAATGTAGAGTGGATGAAGAATAATTGAGTAATACACCCATAGAGGGATATCCCTCCATAATTACACCAAAAAATGGCCAGGGCTTTAGGAACTGTAATGTTGGAGAGGCAAATGTCAACTCCAGCCAACATGCATAGGAAGATATACATGGGTTCATGGAGGCTGTGATCAGTGGCAACAATAAAGATGAGGAGACTGTTACCAAGGAAGGCAATAACATAGGAGATAAAAAATGGGACTGAGATCCAGATGTGATGATCCTCTAGGCCAGGAATGCCCAGAAGATAGAAAAATGTGTGGCTTATGACAGTGATGTTAGCGATGGCCATGTTCATGGCAGGTCACCCTGTCAAGATAGCAATATCTCAGATTAAAGGAGAGGTTTAATACTTCTGATTTTTTTAAAACATATATGTACTATTTTCCTTTCCCCAACCATATGGTTCATTTTTGTAAATGTATAATTTGGTGCTGAGAAATACATATAGTTTTAATGTTACTCAAAATTCACAATAAGTCTTTCAGCTCTAAATCCTCCAACTTTATTTTTTTCAGTACCAAAATTTCCCTTTTTGGTTATTTTGTTAGGTTTGTCAGCCTCTGAAGGAGGGACATCAAAGCTTGCTATATTTATTGTACTCAATACATCTCTTCACATTTAGGGTTGTACTTATTTATTAATTTAGATGCTATGTCAATTGGTTTACATATGCTTAGTATTGATATTGGTTCCTTCTTTCAATACCAATTCCTTTATTCCCTATGTTAAATCACCTTGATAATCTGGAATTGAATAAGAAATAGAATGATTGGTCAATGGAATAGGTTAGGTACACATTCTTGTTGTTCAGTTGTTTCAGGCATGTCCAACTTTTCATTGCCCCATTTGGGATTTTATTGGCAAAGATACTGCAGTGGTTTATTACTTTCTTTTCCAGTTCATGTTACAGATGAAGAAACTGAGGAAAATAGGGTTAAGTGACTTGCCCTGGATCACCAGCTAGTAAGTATGTGAGGACAGATTTGAGCTTAAGAAGATGAATCTTCTGGACTCCAGTCTTGGCATTCTATTACTAGCTGCCCTTAGGTATACAATATATAGTAGTAAATTACTACAGTAAGCTAGTGTTTGATAAACCCAAAGATTCAAACCTTTGATGCAAGAATTCCATATATGACAAAAGTTTCCAGGAGAAGTGGAAAGAAATCTGAAAGAAACAAACTATTGTCCCCCTCCTCCTTTACACAACCAAACTGCTAGAAAAATCTATCTATAATTGCTGTCACCTCCATTTTTTGACCTCCTACTCATAGTCTGACATCCAAAATCACTATTTGACTAAAACAGCTCTCTCTAAACTGCACAGTGATTCTAATGTTAAATTTAATTACATTTTTGCATGTTCTCATGTGAAAAAGACAAAAAAACCCAATTCTATGCAAAATTGATAATACTGACAATACTCTTATCTTCCCTTGGTTTTTGTGATACTATTTTTCATGCTTCTCTTATTGATACTTCTCAATCTAATTTGTAGGAATATTATCCATATCTTTCTTGATATGCATAGGTGTTCTCCCAGCTTCTATTCTAGATGTTCCCCTCTTCTCTTTTTATATTCTTTCTGATAGAGCTCATCAGTATCTCTGGGTTCAACTACTATGCTTATGCAAATGACTCAAATCTCTGCCCCCTCCTCATCTTTCCTGTCTTCCAGTTCTACTTCTGCAACTACCCATGGGGCATTTCTACCTGGATGTATGAATTCATAGGCATATCAAATTCAACATGGTGGAAACCAAACTCATTATCTTTAGTTCTAAACCCATCTGTCCTCCTAACTTTTCCATTTTTCCTAAGGTAGCCAACATTTTTCTAGTCACTTTGGCTCCCAAACTGGGAATCATACTTGACTCTTGAGTCTCCTGAAGATCCAATCAAATGCCAAGACTTCTTGATTCAAGCTCTTCAACATGTATTGCATCCTTTCCTTTCTCTAACCCCACACCAAAACTATTCAAGTTAAACCTCTCATTACCTATTTTCTGGACCCTGACTTATATCCCTACCTGGTTTCCCTGAATCTGTTCACTTCCATTTCTAGTTTGTCCTCCACACAACTGCCAAAGTGATATTTCTGAAGTAAAATTCGGATCATAGAACTCCCATAAGAATGTTCATCCTGGGACAGAGCTTATGCACTATTGAGTCTAGACCTCTCATCTGGTGAGTGATGAAAATGAAGTCAAGAAGTATTAGCAAGTCACTTGCTTAGGGGTCACAGAAATATAAAATAAGAGTGATCCTGTTCTGGTCTGCCCAGCTACTAACACCTTCTCATCCATTACTGCCTTGGGCCTACTTTGTATTGTATAACACACACACACACAAACGTATGTATGTGTATTTATATTTATATGCATATATACATAAATACATATATATGTATGTATACACACAAACGTATGTATGTGTATTTATATTTATATATACATAAATACATATATATGTATGTATACACACAAACACATATATATGTATGTGTGTGGTATGTTTATAATGTACATTTTTTTAATTGTTACGAAGATTTTTATTGGAGGAGTTGTACCTTAAGGAGTCACTAGTTAGGGGTCAGATCAAATGAGAGCATCTGTGTAAAGTATTTTGCAAACCTTAAAGCTATAGATAAGTTATTGTTGTTTTTCTAATTATGTCCAAACCTTTTGCTTTATGAATGCAGGATTTAATCTCCCATCATTCTAGATTGAGAAGCTGAGAGATTTGCTCCAGTTGATAAATCATAGCAGTAAACATCAGGATTTATGTGATACCTTATACTCAGGGATGCTGTTATGCTGAAATGAAATTGTTGATATAAAACACTTTATAAACTTTAAAGTGCTATTTAAATGTCTGATCTTTATTATTATTATTATTATTATTGTTATTATTGTTATTATTATTATTATACTACAGTCACTGTACCTAAGATCTAAGAATAGCTTCATTCCCAGAGGACCGTACTGTATAATAGCTAGGGTCAAGTTATGTTTATAATAATACAGAGGTATACTGACAAATGTTTAAAAGTCAGGCTCTCCACAACATGCATATGCAAATACATAGATATGCACACACACACACACACACACAGAGGGATATATGTATTCACACTTACATTTAAGTTTATCTTAATTATTTACCTTTGCAAAATTCTAGACATTCAAACAAAACAATAATTCAAATATTGCTGATTTATGAGGTATAAATGCTCAAACAGAAAATGTACCATTCTGTTTGCAGGGTCAGAGCAGCCTTCAATACCCCCACACCACACACTTTCAGCTAAGTAATGCTCCTAAGATCCGTGGAAAACTGGTCTGCAGATGTCAAATCCAGTGTTCTTCCAATACTCCACACTGCTTCAGGATCTTATGGAATAATCAGTAAGGGGATGATAAAAAGAGCATGAATTGTTGAGAAACTAGCAAATAAAAAAGATTTCAGCTAATCAAGAGCCAGAGCAGGCTGAAGAAGAAACTTTGAGAGTCTGAATACTGACCTGAAGAGGCTTGTCTTCAATAAAAATAAGAGCCTGGAGTAGATGATCATTAAGATCCTTTTCAAATCTGACTCTAGCTAGGCAAGGCAACAGGACAGTACAATAGGTAGAACATGGGACTTAGAGTCAGGAAGACCTAAATTAAAATCTGGACCCACTCTAGGAGTGGGACCAGGGGCAATCAGCCTCAATTCCCTCATATGTAAAATGGAGATAATAATATAACCATAGTGAAGATAAAATAAGATACTTATGAAATGCTTATTACATGCAAGCTTATTATTAGGTATAATCTAGCAGCAGCAGTAGCCATCTCTTATATAGCACTTTAAGGTTTGCAAAACACTATGCATATGCTATGTCATCCTATTCACAAAACCACCCTGTGAGGCAAATGCTCTTATTGCCCCCATTTTACTCTGAGGAAACTGAGGCTGAGAGAGATTAAATGACTTGTCCAGGAGCATATGATAGGAAATGTCTGAAGCAGGGTTCCCATGCAAATCTCTATGATTCTCAGTACACTAACCATTATACCACCTAGCTGCCTAGGTCAAGATTATGAGAAGATAAAACAAGAAACTCTAGCAACCAGCAGCCTATACAATGATACAGTGGTTGCATGCATCTCAGGGTTATTCCTTGCATTAGCCAGAAACATATATATATATATATATATATATATATATATATATATATATATATATATATATATGTGTGTGTGTGTGTGTGTATATATATATATATATATATATATACACACACACACACACACATATATGTATGTATGTATGTATGTATGTATGCATTTTAATCTCAGAAAATGGACACTGACACACAGTCTGGCTAGTATGGGGTTGAAAGCACAGTCTGTTTCTTATGCCAAACACTCTAAGGTAGGTTTTTATGGTTGAGATAACATACAGACTTGACCCAGTCTGTGTCCTGTGAGATCTCAGATGGTAGGAAATGAGATTTTCACTCAAAATTGTGGCCTTAGGAGCTAATCACTTAAAAGGAGCCCTGGAAAAAAAGAAATGAGGGGCAAAGCTTGGTATTGTCTCAAAGGACCTTGGTAAGAAAGAGACCTCTCTTAATTCCTTGGGTGGTGAAAGCACCCAGGACCAAACAAAAAGAAGGATGCCTTTGTCTTTGAGAGCATCCAGAGAGGGCAGCCTTCTTATGCTGACTTCAAAGAATAAACTGTCAGTTTCTGCTCTGAGACCACAGTGCTTGGGTCTCTTGTTTCCTTTATTCACTCTATCCATAAAAGGCATCTTCGGTTAGTGTCTATGGCACTAGACTTGGAATTTGCATCAGAATTGGATTCAAATCCTGCTTCATACAGTTACCTGACTATGGGTAAGTCATTTAATGTCTCTCAATATCAGTTTCTTTATCTGTAAAATGATGGGGTTGTACTCCATGGTTGTTAAATGCTTTAAAATGTGTGATGATAATGATCCAATTAAAAAAAATTGATGCCCCAAGATTTCTATCCCATTCTTTTAATTTTGCCTTGCTATTGATTACTGAACAAGTCCCTCTGTCATCCATCACTACCATGTCCTCCTCCCATGACCTGTCTCCCATCCAAAACACCTGACTAATCAAATTACCAGTTTCAGGTGGTTTCCTTCCCAGGCTCAGATGGTGGCTGCACCAGACAAAAAGTGCCCAACGACTGTGGTGACACTTGAATAAAACGGACAGGAGGAACAGAGTTGTTTACTCTCCCCTTTACCAGTCCCAGGGGGTCATATCCTTAGAATCTCAGTTATCTCCCACAAGGGAGGATTAATTTAGAGTTCTATCTCTATCTTGGCATTTCTCTTTCTGTCTCTCTATGCCTCTGTCCCTCTCTTTTGTCTCTCTGTCATTATAAAGCCACTTCTATTTCTCTCTATAGGTGTATCTCTCCATTCTCTTTACTTTCCTTATTCATTGTCATGCATATTTATACCCTTAATAAATAAGGGTTATATTTTGGTAGGCTTCAAGTTATTTGTCTCAGGTCATTAGGAACTTTTCATTAGAACTTTGGGAATGATATGTATTCCAGATTGAAGGCTGGTATTTGAGGGTAATGGAAACACTGCTTTTTTATGTCCTGAGTTTTTCTTTATAAGACGAGTTCATAGTTAGCTAAATATTATGCAGTAATATTGGTAGAGAATTTGAAACACCTCCCTACCACTCATGTTACAACAGAAAACTTCATGATTTTCAAAATATGTATATGATATTAGAAAAAATCAATATATGTGCTTAATGCAGAGATGCCAGGTAGGAAAATATAAAAACTGAATTGAAAAGGAAAGTAACACAGTCAACTATCAAAGACCATGAAGAAAGCAAGATGTACTAGCAGACATCCCCTGGCCTAAGGAGGCTCATATTCCAGGTGAAAACTCACACACCTTATCTAGCCCTTTCATTAGTTGTGTTTAAAGATTATACAAAACATTCCTTCCCAACAACTCTGTCATGTAGATAGAACAAGCATTATTGTTCTCATTTTGTAGATGAAGGAGCTGAGGCAAAGGGAGTGTCAATAGCGTGTTCAGGGTTCCACAGTGTACCAGTGTTTGAACTCACTGTCTCTATAGAGGTTTTTTTTTTCAGTATACTATGCTATATTTCATTAAAATAAATTAGAAAACCTCTGGTGCTATTCAATCTCTTCCTGGAAAATATTATTTAAATGTAATTCTAATTGTCCTACATGGTTGGAGGGGTTATGAATTATGTATTATGTCTTCCTTTTCCCTTATAAATAAACCCCAGAAAATGCACTCTTAGCATCCTGGAGCATGTCAAAGAGAGGAGAGAAAGAGGTGAATGGGAGGCAAGAGAAGGCATCACTCTATGACACTAATGCCTGAGAACAAATTTTAACTGGATCTCAGATGCAATGAATCATTGAACACTGCAAACTAAACCAGCTCAGGAGCCAGGTGTATAAGACAGACAGACAGATAGAATATTTATTATGTGACTATTATGTTTCTAGAACCTTGTTATCAGCTTGGTAATATAATATGGGCAAAAGAAACAGACTCTGCCCCCCAAGAGCTTATATTCCAATGAGGGAAATCATAAAAAGGGAAAGTTGAAAGGAATTGTGGGATGTGATCTGGGGCATGGTGGACAGAGAGTTATGAGAACAAACTCCAAAATATGAAAAAAAAAGTTTTAGAAAAAAAATTAGGTCACTTGGCAAAGGACAGAGCTAGAAAAAACTATCATTTCATTCCACATCTTGGTGAAGTTATATTATATGGAGCTCATATAAGAGTATAACAATATTCACTGGATTGGCCCCTTCTACACAGTAGGTGGCCTCCGAAGAAAGTCAGTTTGATATATCAGCAGGTAAGTAGAAACATTCAAATCTGAGCAATGACCACAAAGCACAAACTTTGGGTGTACCCAAAAGAAGACACTGGTGGGATCTAAGCATTCCCTGTAACCATCCAGTTTCCCAGGAACAGCAATGAGGTCACTCTAACCTCCATAGTAAGCTTTTGGTTAGGTAACTTCTAGCCACATAAATCTAGGTCCAAACAATATCAGCAAACGATACATAATAAAATATTTTCCTCACCTTTCCCTTCTTTTGGAGCTTTTTTAAAGCCCAACATTATCAGAAGCAGAAACCCGAGTTAAAGTCTCAAAGGAAGTTCATTAAAATAACTCAACTCATTGAGGACATCCTCTTTACATACCTATATTGTCTAGCTAAGTGCCATAAAAGAGAAACTGATTTTTTTTCCTGACTTAAAAGATTATGTTCCTCACTTAAAGGAAGTCCCTGACAGCTTGTTGCATCAAGTCCACCATACTGCTAGCCTTCTGTCTTATCCTTTATTTTCACACTACCTCCAACTCAGTGGTCATCTTGTTTGCCAGTACTTTCAGCTCTCACTGCTAATATATACGTACTACTGCTTTGTAAAGCTCTCTCCTCACTCCATTACTTCCTAACCTAACCTAACCTAATTATCAGCAACTGATGCTTTTCCAATTTAGATCTTACTTTATTTGTGAGAAAAGTGTTTTGTGATTGTGTTCAAGTACTTCCTGGTTTTGTTTTGGCAGGTAGATTCCCAAATATTTTATAACATGTACAGTAACTTTAAATTGAATTTCCCTATTTCTTGCTGTTGGGCTTCATTAGAAATATATAGGGGGGTGCCTAGGTGGTACAATGAGTAAGAGTGCCAGCCCCAGAGTCAGGAGGACCTGGGATCAGTTCTGGCCTCAGAAAATGAGCACCCACACATAAATAATGACTGGCTGTGTAACCTTGAGCAAGTTACTTAACCCCAACTGCTTTAAAAAAAAAAAAAGAAATATATAGGAATGCTGAGGATTTATGTGGATTTATTTTATATCCTGTAACTTTGCTAAATTTATTATTTTAAGTAGTTTTTTACTTAATTCTCTGGGATTCTCCAAGTATATCATCATATCATCTGCAAAGACTGTTAGCTTAGTCTTTTTTTGCCTAATCTAATTCTTTTGATTTTTTCTTATTCCCTTATTGCTATGGCTAATATTTCTAGTACCAAACTGAAAAACAGGGGTGATAGTGGACATCCTTGTTTCACCATCAATCTTACTGGAAATGCTTCCAGCTTATCCCCATACTTGGTGATGGTTTTAGATAGATGCTACTTGTTATTTTAAATAAGACTCCATTTATTCCTATGCTTTCTAATGTTTTTAATAGGAATACTCTATTACTTTTTTATTGAATTCTGCTAAAGTATTTTTCACACTATTTGGGTTTGGCATGAGTTTCCGGCAAAGGTTTGGATTTTTCATCATATTCTAATGGTGTCCCTGAGAAATCTACATACCATATAATCTAGTGGGGGGGAGGGGGGGAGAGGTAGATTACTTGTGTCCATAGTTCTGTTATAGACATTTTCAAGGATACCTGCAAAGGAGAGGTTCAAATGGACAGGTATATTCAAGTTCTTATCTCCCTCTTTCTAGAGCAAATTTCTAACCAGTTGCTAACTTAGGTTTCTGTTGTTTTTTATTCTTCTTATGCATGTATCATCATAAGGTCATGGAATTTAAAGCTGATGAGCTTGGGAGAGCATCTTGTCCAAGATCTTTATAGATGAGAAAATTAGGGGTCAAAGAAGAAAGTTGATTTGTCCATTGTCACTAGGATATTAAGGATAATATGTGATATAGGAATATGGGAAATGTACCCACGATAAAGGAAAAAAAGACCTATGGTCAGATGGTTTGTATTCCATTAGGGATGAAATTGGTGTTTGTTTTGCAAATATCAAAGATGACTTGCAGTTTTTCCATTGAGATAACTTAGTTTAAATTTTGAAGGACCATATTTTCATGGAACTTGAGTCTCTGGAGAATTGAATTTGAAGATTATCCGAATGGGAATGGAGAGGCATATGGCAAATGAGACCAGATTGTAACACATTTTAAATTAGTAACTGCCCAGGATAAAGAGCACAATGAACGCATAACCAGAAAGGTGTAATCCGGTTACACAATGATTGCAAGGGATAATAGCTGACAACTTGTGTGTTCTATGGACATCCATGTGACATCAAGAAACAACACCTAAATCAAGAGATCTGAAGTTCCCAGTACAATGGCTAGACCTAAGGCAGAGTTAAAATTACACGTTATACAAATTATACCTGAGGAATAGACACTGACATGATAATCTTCAAGTTCTTCATTTAGATTTAAAGGGTCTCTTGGTGGGGTTGATAGGATTCAATGGGAACCCTGGGGTAGGGAAAATGTCCATCTCTTAATTTGAAAGAGAAGAGGAAGCTTAGATTTATCTGACAAACTAGATTGGGATAAAGCAGATTTTAAAGGATTCAGAGAAAGATTATATAGAAGATGTCAGAACAAGAGAGTAAGAGTTGTTCAGGAATTAAACTGAAGATACAAATTTCAGCAAAAAGGAACAATAGTGGGTGTCTGAAGAGACTGATGTAGAAGTATATAGGGTGTTCACTGACTAACTTAAAAAAGGAAAACTGCACAGGAGAGGGGAGCAAGGATAAGTTAGAGACAAGGAATATAACAGCATAGCTTAAACCTATAGAAATAGTCTTATGAGTTCTAAAGCTCAGAATAAGCTAAGGCTAATGAGATAATCTAAGAATAACATATATGCTACATTCAGTGATAAAGAAGGATTAAAGAAATAGTATCTCCTTGGAATGAATGATATCCTAATAAATGACAAGAGACAAAGAAGATGATCAATGTTTTTGTTTTTCTTCTGTCAAGAATTTCCTTTACACTGGAAATAACAAAAATGGATAAATTTACTTTTAAAGATAAATTAAGATGCCCAAAGGGCTAAAAACTGTGCATACCCTTTAACCAAGCAATACCACTACTAGGCCTGTATCTCAAAGAGATTTTTTAAAAAGGGTAAAGGATATAGCAGCTCTTTTTATGGCAGTAAAGAAGTGGAAATTGAGGGAATGTTCATCAATTGGGGAATGGCTAAACAAGTTGTGGTATGTGATTTTGATGGAATACTATTGTGCTATAAGAAATGATGAGCAAGAAGCTTTCAGATTAACCTGGGAAGATTTATATGAACTGAGGCAAAATGAGCAAAACAAGGAGAACACTGTATACAGTAACAGCAACATTGTTAGAGACCAACTATGAATGACTTAGCTGTTCTCAACAATACAATGATCCAAGGCAATTCCAAAAGATTCTTGATAAAAAAATACTATTCACCTCCAGAGAAAGAAATTATAGAGTCTGAATGCAGATTGTTTTCTTTCTTTTTTTTTTCAGGGAGAGTAGGAGAGGTGGGAGGTGGTAGTGATGGTTTGTATTTTCTTTTGTAACATGGCTAATATGTAAATGTTTTACATGACTGCACATGTATAATCTATAGCAAATTGCTTACCTACTCAGTGAGGGGGTAGGGGAAGGAGAGAGAGAATTTAGAACTCAAAAAAAATTTTTTAAATGTTAAAAATTGTTTTTACATGTAATTGGAGATGTATGAAAATTTTCAAAAAAATAAAGATAAGATAGTAAGCACAGATGTAGAATTTGAAGAGGGACCCCAAGGTCATCTTGTGTAAGCCCCACATTCAACAGATGAAGAAATTGAGGCCCTAGAAGTAGAAATGACTTGCTCAAAGTCACACTAGTATCAATAAGATTTGATCCCAGAGGTAGATTCTGAGAATGAAGGAGACAGAGATGTGGATATGTATCATCCCGAGTAAAAGATAATTTGATGGATCATAGACTACATGGAGAAGAATAAGTTTAAGAATACTGCAATGCAGAGGTTTCCAAACTTATCATACACCTCCTTTAAAAAAAAATTACTCAGCACTCAGCTGGAAATCTACTTTCTTTAACCTTTTAATTTTTTTAAATTTGTGTCATTTCCAACATATACATACACATACATATATATGTATATATATATATAATTTAATTATTTATTGTAAATGTTTTTTTCCTTCATTGAAATTTTGATGATGCAGTATTAGATCATGTATAGTATCATAGTGTAAACAAGTAATTTCACATACATATTTTTCCCCATGAATGCTGGCCTCCCAATATTTGCTTGTTAAGACCTGACAGTGGACTTAACCACTGATGGGTTATAATTTGCAATTCGTGGGTTTATTTGGAAAAATTGTAATCACTATGACTTTAACTGTTACACAACAGACAAAACATACCAAGGGTTTTCCAAATTTTTCTTCTCTTCTTTCCTTATGCTTCCACCACCCCCTAATTTTTATTCAGTGCCCTCCCCCGCAATGCACCTGAGGCTACTACCATTTCCCCTTCCCTTTCTCCATCATTTCAGCACCTAGGTGAGGCATCGCTGCCCTCTTTGGGAACCTATGCAGGATAGGAAGGAACCAGATTGTGAAAGGTTTCAAAAGCCAAACAGTATCTTATAAAGTCATATTTGATCCTTTAAGTCATAGGGAAGCCATTCAACATGCGTTTATTCAATATGTGCGAGGGGTGGTGGTGACATGGTCAGATCTGTGCTTTGGAAAAATCCTTTTGGCAACCGAGTGACTGATAGATGGAACTGGGGGAGATTAAATTCAATATTCCAGGCATGTGGTGATAAAGGTCAATGGTATTGTGTGAGTGGAAAGAAGGGGACATAGGTTAAAATAACTAGATAAGGAGATAACAAAAGACTGAAGATGTAGTGTAAACAGCAGGGAGTTGAGGATGGCAGGTTTCAAGGCTGTGTGAATGGGAGAATGATGTGTTCAATAGTTACAGATAACTTAGAAAAAGGGAAGAATTTAGGAATAAAAATCTGTTCTGAAAATGTTCAGTTTGACACTACCAAAGGAAATCAAGTTCAAAACATTCAAGAAACAACTGGTTATTGGAGACTGGACTTCAGGATAAAGTTAAGCCTGACTGTAATAAATTAAACAAGCAGGCATTCACACTTCACTTGAAAGACTTCGATAAAAGGAAACCAGCCACCTATGAGGCAGCCCATTCCAAGGGCGCACACATCTAACTGTGAAGTTTTCCCTAAGATCAAACTGAAATCTGCTTCCCTAAAAGCTCCGTGCATTACTCCTAGTTCTGCCTTTAGAACGTTCTCCTCTTCCCCATGACGATCCATTAATTTTATGGAGACAGCCATCATGTCCCCCTAAGTCAGCTCTTCTCCAGGCTAAATATTTCTAGTGTCTTCAGCTCATTTTTGTGTTGCATTTTCTCCAATCCTTTCATCTTGCTGGTGCTCTCCAACTTTGTAGTGTCCACCCCAAACAGAAAGCCCAGACCTGAACGAGATATTCCAGATGCTTGACTGGTTGCCCTCGGCCTGTAAGGGTGGTGCTCCCCGCCTTCCTCCCGGGGACACACTGTACCCAGGGAGGTGTCGCCTTGTGCAGCCTCAGAGAAGGTCTAAGAAGTTCCGGTTGTGTCCCTCTCGCGTTGCTGGGTTTCCGGAAGTTAGGCACGGTGACGGTGATGACATTTCCGGTCCTTTACCTGCGGTGGGGTAGTTTGTTACGACAGACTTCGCCTTTTCCGACTGCTTCTGCGCGGAGCTGCCTCTCCGGACTCCGTAGAGTCTGCGCCATCTCCCCAGCTCCGGCAACTGAGGATCTGGTCTAGCATGCGGGGAAGGGGCGGGGCGGGGCGGGGCGAGAAAGGCAGGGGCGGGGCCGGGAGCGGGGTGTAGAGAAGTGAGGAGGTCACTGAGTGGGCGGGCGGTCTGACCCTGAGGCGATGAGGAGATGTCTTCTAAGGTGGAGGAGATCCCTAAGGTCTGGACTGGGCAATTCTTGGAGATGGAGACGGGAAAGGTAAGGTCCGGGTAGGCTGGGGCTTTGGGAGTGTGTGGGACAGGGCGGCTCAGGGGTGGTGGCCTACAGTCCTTCACTCTTCCTCTGCCCCCCCTACTTCGGCCAAGCATTCCCCTCCTCCCTTCCTCCCCTCCTTCCCCCCTCCCCTCCTCCCGCCCTCCCCTCCTCCTCCCCTTCTCTCCTCTTCTCCTCTCCTCCTCTCCTCCCCCCTCCTCAGGAGGAGAGTTTCCCAGAAGCGCTGCCGGGAGGGGGATATTGTTGCTACTAGTGTCTCAGACTGATGGAAGCTTAGCATCTGAATATGGGCCAGAGACTGGACTTGAGGATGAGCTCCTCCTACTTATAAGATATTTTAAATATTTTATTCCCCAAAAATTCGATTCACAAATTCAGTTCTTTAAACTTATTCAACATCTGTTACATACAGAGAACAGCTAAATGGCTCAGTGAACACAGGGCCGGGCCTGGAATCAGGAAAACTCATCTTCCTGGGTTCAAATCTGGCCCCAGACCCTTCCTACCTGTCATTTTTTTCTGTTGTCCTTTATTGCTGTGAATCATGGAGTACCATCATCTCTGAAAAATTAAAATTATGAGTCAGCCAAATAACAATGGAGGGGACATGGAGTGAGTACAGATAGGCTGTAGCATAATTACCTAGAACAAGCACAGAAGAGATAACCAAAAAGGGTATGACTGTGAAATAAAGCCACTGGTCATGTAAGGAGAGAGAGGCAGAAATAACCAATGGGATTCGGCCTAGACAGTGTTTGAATCCTTGCTTGATGAGAAGTTTAGAGGAAGGCCCCCCCGTGTCTTTTTCAAAACGTCTCTGGGAATTTTTATGGAATGATATAGACAGGTGGAGAAAGCCTGAATGAGCTATAGTTTTCACTGTTGTAGAGAAACTTAATGTAGTGCTATGCACACAGTAAGTAGGTAATAAATGTTTATTGTAATTTGAAGAAGACTTTTATTCCAGATTTCTACAGTTCCAAAAAGGAGCCAGTGTCCTTAGAGAGACAGAGGGAATGCTGTCTCTGATGCTTACTACTTCTTTGACTTTAGTCAAATCACCTAATTTCCCTGAGCCTCAGTTTCCTCATCTGTAAAATCAGCAAAGTAACTCCAAAAGTATCTTTTAGTTATATCTCTGATCTTGTGATGGTTTATTGTTTGGAAATTGGGAGACTTTTAAGTGTGATAAAACATTTATGGTTCACTATCTCCTGTTTTAAGTCACTCAGACAGTGTTTATCAGTAATGTAAAATGATTGCTGTGACATAATTATTTAGAAATTACTACATGTAATGTGCTTGCTAATAGTAGTATATCTAATTGTAAGATGTATGCTGATTATATTGTGTAATTTGGAGCATTATCACTCAGGTATAGCAACTTACTGGGTTTTAGTTGATAGGATTTTATTTGTTGGGGGTAAATTTGACCAGTAAAACTATCCACTTGCTACTGTTTCTAGTACACAGTGGGTATCACAGTATGTTCCTCTGTAAATGTTTGACATGAAATACTTAAAATTCTGAATTCTGTGAGAACCTCTATCATCCTACCAATTCTCTGACTCATGAGAGTAGTGGTCCTTGAGTAAGCAGGAATGTTCTTGATTCAGGAATCCATGACATTCAAGGATGTGGCTGTGGAATTCACTTGGGAAGAGTGGAGACAGCTGGACCCTGCACAGAGAGACTTGTACAGGAATGTGATGATGGAGAACTATGAGAACTTTATCTCCATGGGTAAGCATAGTACTCTGTGATTTGCTATTTGTCCATTTCGGGGTGCATTTTCACTTTTTTGCTTTACCACTTTACAACTGTTGTGTATCTGAAGTGCTTCCTTGAGTTTTCACTTATTGTGTAATAATATTTAAGACTTCCTAACATAAGAGGGATTTAAATATTGTTAATGGCAAATAGGCAGAATATTTGTTGTCTTTTCCCCAATGAAGTTCTTTGTTTAGTAGAAATAGAAATCCCATAACTTTCTTGAGCTAATCCTGAGACTACATTTTCCTTACTTCCTGTACCTTAAAGTCAAAGAATCTTGCCAAGGTTCCAGGGAAATTATGAAACTACTTCCTTCTGAAAGCCTTATCTCTCCTCCCCAGTGTATTTCTCCCTCCTAGAATTTCTCTTGACGCTGCCCAGGACAAGGAATGTATGCTTCATATCTTGGAAACTGCATTAGGTCAAGAAGGAGCTATATCTTAGCTAAACCTATATCTTCCCCATCATAGTTTTCTGCGTACACTAAATACATAAATGCCAAATGAATTAGAGCAAAATTAGTAAAGGCCCAGGGAGGATCAAAGGTCATACTTCTGATTGTGTCATTCCCTTATTCTAGAAGCCACGGGGACTTCCTGTTCACCAGCCTGATTTAGCTCACTACTACAAGGCAATCTTTTGATTCCTTCCTAATTGATTCCCTGTCCCAATCCCCACAGAAACTGCCATTTTGAGAGCATTTGACATAGTATCCTCTTCATCTTAAAACTCTTTGATGACACCTCCCAGTCTCTTCTGAAGTGGCCCTTCTTGTCAAAGCCAAACCCCCCTATAATTAGTCATGATCTGAACTCTCCAGAAGAATACAGTCTCAGTCACTTCCTTTCTCATCTTTTAATTCCCACTCTCTACTGATTTCTTTCTTATGAGCCTTCAAACATGCCTCTCTCTCTCATTCCTTAAAAACCTTCCTTGGACCATGACAGCCACTCAGACTTTGATCCTATCTCTCTTTCTTCACCACACTCCTGGAAAAAGCTGTCTCTGTTCATTGCTTCCACTCCTCTGTCTGACTTGTGATCTTATAATTCAACTCAGTCTAATCTTCAAAATTATCAATGTTTTTTTGTGATACTATTCTCCTAATTCTCCCCCTGTTTGTCTGATGACTGCTTTTCAGGGTTCTTTGCTGGCACATCATTCAGAGCACACACAATGACTTGGTATTCTCTAAGCCTCTGTCTTGTACTCTCTTCTTTCTCTATATACTTTCTGTCTTTATAACCTCATCTCCTGGTTTTAATTATCACCTTTTTGCAGGTGTCTCCCAGGCCTAGTCTCCTTTGAGCTTTCAGTCCTGCATCACCAGGTGCCTGTTGGACATTTCAAGTTAGATGTCTTGGAGACATCTTAAACTGAACATAATGAAAACCAAACTTTTTATATTCCCTTACCCCACCAACTCACCCCTCTTTTAAACTTCCCTATTTCTGTTAAAGGCTTCACCATTCTTCCAGTTTCCCAAGTTTGTAATCTCAGCATCGTTCTTGACTCTTTACTCTCCCTCATCTCACTTATCCAGGCAGCTGTCAAATCTTTCTATTTTCTACCTCCACAACATCTCTTGAATCTGACCTTTTTTTTCCTTTCTTCTGACCTTTGCAACCTTAGTTTAAGTCATCATCCCCTCTAATTCAGGTTATTGCAGTTGTCTCCTAAATTGATCTTCTTTTGTCCAGTCTCTTCTCACTCTGCTTCATTATCCACAGTGCTGGATTTGTCTTAACATAAATCCAATCATATAACTCCCTTACTTAGTCAACTCCAGTAGCTATCCATTGCCTCTAAGATTAAAAAAAAAAAAACCCTCCTCTATGTCGACATAACATTATTACCTGATGGTTAATGAGGTGTCTTCTCTCAAAATAAAACTTTCCGGTGTTTATTATATCATAAAGGGTTTATCTCCAGAGTAAATTATTTTATATTTAGTCGTGGTTTGTGTATGAAGGTACCTCTTTTCCTTCTCTGTCCCCCTTTGTGCCTCCCCCCACCCATAAATACTTTATGATCTAGTGCAAGTGGCTATCTCTTTGTTCCTCACTCAGCACTCTACTTCTGGTCTTCATGCCTCTTGTATGCCTGGAATGTTCTCCCTCTTTATCTCTACCTCATAGAATCCCCCTCTTCATTCAGGACACAACTTAAGCTACCGTGTTCTACATGAAGACTCTCCTGATCCCTCTTATTGCTAATATCTCTCAAGCTAGTTTGTATTTAATTATACTGTCTGTAAGTTTATTCTGCATACATTTATACATGTACTTGTTTTCTTCCCCATTAAAGTGTAAGCCCCTTGGCAGTCAAGATTGTTTCATTTTTTTGTATTTGTATTTCCTATGTCTAGTGTGGTGCCTGTATAGTACATGTTTCTAGAATGTTCACTGAATTATTTGGATACCCAAAGATAAAACCCTAGCATGAATTGAGGTCAAATTAGCTGATTTTTTTTATTATTCTAAATTATATTTTTGACCCATTCTCCCTTGAAATACAGTAGAACAGAGGTGTCAGACGTGACTCACAGCATGAGGTGACACATAATTTGGAAGTATATTAAAAATTAATTAAAATACAATAGGATATAGATAATGTTAAACGTGGTTTTCTATGTTGGTAAGTGGCCCATGATCTTATGTATGATTTAGTGGCCCCATTTCTATTCTATTCTATTTGAATTTCACACCACTGCAATAGAGTATGCCTCAGCTGTCTTTCATACCATATTCTACTTGCTTTCATAACTGAGCTTTTTTTTTATGAGAATTTAGTTCTTAGATGCATTTTTATTCCCAGGGATTTTTGTTTCCAAACTGGATGTTATTTCCCTATTGGAAAGAGGAGAAACCTCATGGATGTCAGAGGGAGAAGTCCAAAGAAGCACTTGTACAGGTGAGTAAGGAAAAATTGCAAGCTAGATTAAATATATTTGTCAGATCCTTTCTTCCTTCATAATTTGGGGAAAATCCAAAAATTCTTCAGTATTCTCTAATAGTTTCATTTTCTAGGCCTGTCATTTTAGTTTGAGTAGATCCAAAGTTATTTGCAAGTTAAGTAATTTCCTAGGTTTTTCTCTTCCTCTGATTTTTTACTATTCTGTCCTCCAGAAGGAAATGCTGTTTGTCATTGTGTGCATTACTTTAATGACTATTTCATGACTTGAGATATAATTTGTTTTGTCTTGGACAATTACTTTCTTTTATTTCTATCTCTTCTCCTGTCTTTGACTTTAATTTTGATGAAATTGTTCTCTACATACAAATTACATATCAGTCTACTTTGTGGAAGAGATAAAAGATAGAACTTGTTATAAAGTAGTTTCTTTTGTCCTAGCATAGGGCTCAGATGTTAGTGACATTTTATACAATTTCTTTCAGATTCTCTTAATCTGGACACTTGGAGTAAAGCCAAAAACTGGAGTTTGATACAGAGTACTTGCCTCATACCATCACCTAAGAAAAGACTACCAGATATTCCCCAGGATTCCAAGATGGGAGAATCTATGGCATATGATGTCATTTTACAGAAACAGCCAGGCAACCAGGAGAGACAATCTAGAAATGTAACCATCATTCACAGAACAACTCTTAATAAAGTGAGTGTACCTCAACAGAATTTATTTGGAAGTGGTTTTAGTCCAGGGTCAGTCTTTGTTCCAGTGAAGTCCTTCAGATACTACTCAGGAAACAAACTTCATAGAATATACCCTGGAAGAAAGTTACATGAACATAATGAATATGGCAAAGTCTCTGATAGAAAATCTAGTCTTACTCTATATGAGAGAATTTGTACTGGAGACAAATCCCTTACATGCAATGAATGTGGCAAAATCTTGGGTTCCAGGGGAAGCCTTATTAGACACCATAGAATTCATGCTGGAGTGAAATCCTTTGAATGTAATGAATGTGGGAAGGCCTTTAGTAGCAGGGGGAATCTTAATCGTCATGAGAGATCTCATGCTGGAGTGAAACCCTTTGAATGTAATAGATGTGGGAAAGCCTTTGCTGAAAGGGGAAAGTTGAATAAACATGAGAGGATTCATACTGGAGAAAAACCCTTTGAGTGTAATAAATGTAAAAAAACCTTTAGCCACAGGGAAAGTTTAACTAAACATGAGAGAATTCATACTGGAGAAAGATCCTTTGAATGTGATAGATGTGGGAAAGCATTCTTTGAGAGGGGAAATCTTATTAGACATCAGATAATTCATACTGGATTAAAACCTTTTGAATGTGATGAATGTGGGAAAACCTTTCGCAATAAGGGAAGCCTTACTGATCATCTGAGAGTTCATACTGGAATGAAACCCTTTGGATGTGATGAATGTGGGAAAGCCTTTAGTCATCGTGGAAGCTTGACAACACATAAGATAATTCATACTGGAGAAAAGCCTTTTCAATGTAATGAATGTGGGAAAGCCTTTAGTAATAGGGGAACCCTTATTAGACATCAGAGAACTCATACTGGAGTGAAGCCCTTTGAATGTAATGAGTGTGGGAAAAGCTTCAGCAGGAAGGTACTTCTTGATAATCACCAGAGCATCCATACTGGTGTGAAACCTTTTGAATGTAGTGAATGTGGGAAATCCTTCTTTGAGAGGGGAAACCTTTTTATACACTGGAGAAGTCATACTGGAGTGAAACCTTTTGAATGTAGTCAATGCGGGAAAACCTTTGGTAATAAGGGAAACCTCACTGATCATCAAAGAATTCATACTGGAGTGAAACCCTTTAAATGTAGTGAATGTGGGAAAGCCTTCCGTCACAGGGGAAATTTGGCAACACATAAGAGAACTCATACTGGAGAAAAACCCTTCATATGTAATCAGTGTGGAAAAGCTTTTAGTGGGAGTGGAGCTTTGATTATACATTGGCGAACTCATACTGGAGAGAAACCTTTTGAATGTAGAGAATGTGGAAAAGCCTTCAGTGAAAGGGGATCGCTTATTAGACACCAGAGAATTCATACTGGAATGAAACCCTTTGAATGTAATAAATGTGGGAAAAGTTTCAGCCGAAAGGTACTTCTTACAGATCACCAGAGTGTTCATACTGGAGTGAAACCTTTTGAATGTAGTAAGTGTGGAAAAGCCTTTGGTGAGAGAGGAATTTTAAAGAAACATGAGAAAATTCATAGTGGGGAGAAACCCTTTGAATGTAATAAATGTGGAAGAGCTTTCTTTGAGAGGGGGAATCTTAATCGGCATGAGAGAATTCATATGAGAAAAATACCTGTACTTGTAATGAATGCAGAAAAACCTTTGACCTCAGTAAAAGTTTGATGACATAAGAAAATTCATGCCAGAGAGAAAACCTGCATAATGAATGTGGAAAGGCCTTTATGGGATTTGTTATTCTTGATCTATCATCAGAGACTTCATAATGGAAGGAAACTATATAAAAGCAATAAACACAAATCTTTTCACCACTTCTGTCCCACCCTGTATAGAGTATATATTCCATGAAGACAGGGATGCTTTTCTTTTCTTTGTATTTTAATAACTCACCATGATACTTAGCATGTAGAATGCCCATAATAAATGTTAAGTATAGTTAAGCTGTCAGAGGACCCCCTGCTGCAAATCAGATAATTTACACTTACAGGTAAGGCTACATATATTTTATGTGAGAAACATCAGCAAATGAATGGGAAGAAAAAGATTCAGAATTATATTGACCATGGGAACAATTTTGCTATAAATTTTATACATAAGGTTAATTTCATATGATAATATGGGAAAAGCTTCACAAAAAATAACCTTTTTTAAAATATTGGAGTGTCAAGATTATAGGGCACATTACTAGTTATCGTTTTCTTCTTTTATCATACTCTTTATTATGAAATACCTTAGGCACCATTAGGAAGAGTTGAATAAATCTGCAGCACATGTGCCTGATATGTTTTCTTTTTTTAATTGATCATTTTATCAAAACCACAGAATTTTTAAATCACAGAGCAAATTCAGATTTCATTTTCTTTTTCATTCTTAATAACTGATTTAAAGTGAACATTCTGATTCCATAAAAGATAAAAATAAGGACATTTGAAAAAATAATCTCCTTTATTTACATTATCCTAAATAGATTATGTGGTACATTTACTTCCACAAGATGGCAGCAAAGAAAGTTTGCTCCTTTTTCAACTTTTTTCTGTGCATTTTTTTCTGAATGATAAAATGTATTCTAACTTCATTTCATATAAATCTTCCAATATAAAAAAAATTCATGTGTTCCTAGTTGTACATCAACATTTTATCACCTTGATAAATCAGTTTGTTTATTCTTCTGTCATAGAACATGTGAAATATTTTTAGGTTTTTTTTTTTTTAGATTTAGTTTTCTATTTTGAATAGAACTTCAGGATGCAATACCAGGAAGGAAAAGACAAGTGATAATTTGTATAAAAAGAGTAAGAACATGGGATAACTGAGGGATAGGTATGAGCTCTTTTGATATACATGTAATACCAAGTAATGACCATTTGGGAATAGTATAGAGGAAATTCTCTTCTCATGTGGTTGGCCCAGATACGCTAGAGAGGAATTTTCCAACAGAAAAACCTGTCATTATGTAATCTATGAATTCTTTATCAGAATAGCCAAAGTTTTTTATGAAATATTTGAATAACTCAGGTCCCAGGTGGGACTTGGGTGAACCAAAACCATCAGAGAAATAAAATGGTGTTTCATTCCCTTCTTGCCTTCTGTGCTCCTGTCTTAGGAAAGGACAGGGTATTCAGAAGATAAAGCTGTGAAAAGAAAAAGAATTCATGGATTTTCAAAGCATTTTATTAGACTTTCCTTTTTTATTGCCTAGATTGCCCAAGTGCTCCCCCTATCCCTACTTAAGAGTCATCCCTTATAAAAAAAAAAAAAACTTTTTAAAGAAAAGAATAAGATTAAGCAATCAGTAAACACAGAAGGAAAACATTCAATTCTCCACATCTGTTCATCTCAGCCTCTGCAAAGTGGGAAGGTAGACGAGATATCCTCATATTATTTGAATTAAGTTGGCATTTTATAATTTCACAACATTCAGCTTCATTTATTTTGTGGTAGAGAGTGTTCTCATTTATATTGTGGACATGATTTATATTGCTTTCCTAGCTCTGCTGACTTCACTTTGTAGCAGCTGTTCATGTACATCTTTTAATGCTTCTTTCTGTTCATTATGTTCATAATTCTTAAAGCTTAATAACCTTCTATTACATGCATGTGCGAGAATTTGTTTAGCCATTCTCTAAATTGATGGACATCAGTTCTTTTCTGCTTTGAAAAATGCTGCTATATTTTGGTGTATGTGGATCCTTTTTTTTTTAACTTTTCAGGGTATATACTTGCCAATTCAATCACTGGGTCAAAGGGTACAAGCATTTTATATAATTACAAATTGGTTTCTGGAATGGTTTTACCAGTTCACATCTCTACCAATACATTAGTATATCTAAATTGGCACAACCTACGCAACATCTACTATTCCTGTCTTTTGTATATTTGTAGATTTGCTTGCATTCTCTTATTATTTACAATTTGGAGCATTCTTTCATAAGGTTGTTAATAATTTGGAAATCTTTTAAGAACTCTTTGAGACCTGTATCTAAGCCTTAAGCCCTTCTGTCATATTCTCCATGAGCTCCCTCACTCATATGCCTTCTGCCATCATCTTTTCCTTCACCCTTGTCTCACATAAAAAGGTGGCCTTAGTCCCTCTACCTGCACAAGTGATCCCACTGCCCCTTCTGTCATCTTACCTCTCTTACTTATTTTCAGTCTTTCTCTGTCTATTGGTTACTTCCCTACTGCCTACTATATTTCCTCTGTCCTGAAGCAACTTTCACCCGATCCTTCCATGTTCACCAACTATCATCCTGTATCTCTTCTGTCCTTTGTGGCTAAAGTCCTTGAAAAAGCTATCTACAATCGATGCCTCCACTTTCTCTCTTTTTACTCCCTTCTTAACCCCTTACAATCTGACTTCCAACCTCATTACACCCAAACTGCTCTCTTCAAAGTTAATAGTGACCTCTTAATTGCCAAATCCTGTGGCCTTTTCTTAATCCTCACTCTCCTTGACCTCTCTGCAACTTCTGATGCAGTTGATCATCCCCTTCTTGATGGATCTTTTAGTTTTCAAGATAACACTTTTCTGGTTCTATTAGACTACTCCTTTACAATGTAATTTACTGGATCTGCATCTAGATCACTCTTAACTGTAGGTTTCCCACAGGGTTTTGTCCTGGGAACTTTCCTCCTTCTTCCTCTATGCTACCTAACTTGATGGTCTTATCAGCTCTCATGGATTTAATTACCACCTCTATGGTGATGATTCTCTGATCTTCCTTTCCTGCCCTAACCTCTCTGCTAACCTCTAATCTTGCATCTCCAAATGCCTTTCAAACATCTTGAACTGCATTCCAGTACACATCTTAAATGAATCATGTCCAAAAGGAAACTGTTTTCTCCCAGCCTCCCCCCACACCACCCAATTCTCTGTTACGTTCTTAGTCTCTCAACCTAGCTGTCATCTTCAATTCACTATTTCTTATCTTTCATATCCAGTCTGTTACCAAGACCTGTTGATTTTATCTTAGCAATGTCTCAAATTCTCTCTCTTCTCTAATACTTTGGCATTCAAATCCTTTGATAATCTGGCCTCCTCCTATCTTTCATGTCCTCTAATACTTTATTCTCTCCCACATAATCTTTGATCTTGGATATTGATCTCTTTGCTGTTCCATAAATAAAATATTCCATCTCTCCACTCTGGGCATTTTCTCTGGCTATGACCTTTGTCTGGAGCATTCTCCCTCCTCATATCTGATTCCTCTAACTTCCTTTAAGTCCCAACTAAATTTCTATCACCTTCAAGAAAACTTTCAAAATAAATAAATAAATAAAAATAAAAATAAATAAATTAAAAAAAACAAAAACAAAAAAAAGAAAACTTTCCCAGTTCCTCAATTCTAGTGTCTTCTCTTTATTATTAACTTGTGTATAACATGTTTGTCTATATTTGTTGTCTGATCATCCCCTATTAGATTGTGAGCTCCTTGAGGGAAGGGTCTGTCTTGCTTCTTTATATATCCTGAGAGTTTAACATAGTGCCTGGCAAGTCAGTATTTAATAAATATTTACCAATTGACTGATATGTGTGTATGTTTATATAGCAGGTGCAAGAAGTGCAAAGATGGTACTGCCAGAGCTATAGCTCCCCACACCTGACTTCGCCTTTTGCAATTTTGCATAGAGTAGTGGCCTCTTGAATAATTTAACTGATTAATTAACCAAATGGTGGTAGTAGTTTGTGGATATAATTTGGTTGCCATTTAGAGATATTTACATTATTTACTCTGCTCCTTTCCATCAACGTTTTTTAAGTGGGGAAAGGGAAGATGTGGAGTAGGGCCCCCAGGTTCTATATGACTGCGGATATAACCCTAAACTGAAATTTGCTAAAAAAAAAAAAAAATACCTAAATAGTAAACCCCCTTTATCTCTGCACCAAGCCCCCATTTATTATTTGGAAGCTTCCTTTCCCATTCATTCCTGCTCTTAAGATTCACCATGTTTTCCCTTAACATCCATGTGATTTATTGAAACATTATAAGGTAACCAAAAATGTTATCATAGCAAGGTAACAAAAAAACGTTTTTAAAGTTTGTTAATAGTAAGCTACATGATTTGTTGAAGCTTGGTTCCCTTTTCCTCCCACATCTCTACTTGTTAGAAGAGGGGATGGAAAAGTAATGAAAATTAGGCAGGTTTTAAAACTTGATAAAGTTTTCTCAGTAAGTACTCTGAAGGAACAAACAGGAGAGTGATGTCACCAGAATTAACTCCACTGGACTTAGAGCATGGTCCTGTCAGTCACAAATTGGGTGCATTTTGTTCCTCTTTCCTCTGCTCTTGCTTTGCAGTGCAGTATACAGAGGGGAAAGTCCCAAGTGTTTGCTCTTATAGGAGTGCATAGCTGATCTGTTATTAGATACACATGCTTTTCACAAAATAGAACCCTCAGTAAAACCACTAAAAAGCAGACAAATAAATAACGTTTTCCCTTTCTTATAACTGACATCAATCAAAATATAAGAACTGACTTATATAATGGAGAAACCATAGAGACCTTTTCAGTAAGGCCCCTATGTCCCTACTATTAATAATAGTTCTAGAGGGGCGGCTAGGTGGCGCAGTGAGTAAGAGCGCCGGCCTCGGAGTCGGGATGACCCGAGATCAAATCCGGCCTCAGAAAATGAGCACCCACGCATAAATAATGACTAGCCGTGTAACCTTGAGCAAGTTACTTAACCCCAATTGCTTAAAAAAATAAATAAATAAATAAAATAATAGTTCTAGAAATGTTAGTAATACCAATAAGTCAAAATTATTTGAAAGAATAAACAGGCAAAATTGTCTCTATTTACAAATTATACAAATGTTTGTAAACCTAGAGGTTTAATGATAAAATATTTGGAACAATAACCAGTAAAGAAGCAAGATATAAAATAAACCTTTGAAAATCTCTAGCCCCTCATTTCATGACATTGTATGTTACTCTTCTTCATATACCCTTTGTTTCAGGCAAAGCAACCTGCTTGATGTTTCTAGTATACTTGGTAGTTTCTAGTATACATGTGAATAGAGAGAAAACTGCAGATGCAAGAGATGTGGATGTAAAAAAAAATGACAAGATTTGGCAACTGACTAGATATATGGGGCAGTGAGAATTACACCAAAGTTAAGAACCTGGGAGACTAGAAGAACTGTGATGCCTTTGACACAAAAAGGGATGTTGGGAAAGGGATGGATTTGGGGGAAAACATGGGTTTTCAATATGAAGTTTTCAGATTTCAGTATGAGATGCTTGTATAACATCCAGTGTGAAATATCCAAATGGCAATTAATGATACAGGAATGAAGCTCAGAGACACTGGAACTTTATGCATAGAACTGTGAATCATTAGTGTGCAGATGATAATTAAGCCATTGTTCCCTTGGTTATGTCACCAAAAGAAAATATATAACTACTAGAGAGCTTTCAGCCTACTTTCAGATAGAGGTTCTAGTCACTGTACCTATAAAAATGGAGCAAAAATAGCCAGCCTAAAGTTGATAGCAGAGAATAGCACCTAGAATTTACTAGAAACTTTGGCACTATCTGAGACAATAAGAGCAATGTTGAGCAGAGACTACCTTACCTAACATATCAGGGAAGTGGAATTCTTAGTGGAAACATCGGACCATAGTCAAATGCATAGGCAATTAGACTACTGTGGTGACATTAGCAGAAGATGTAGATGGTACTGGATTGGATATATAGCTTATCCCTACATATCCAAAGGCCTGTGTGATTTTTCTTCCCTATACATATGCCCGTAATATATGATTCTTATGAATTCCCAGTTTTCCACTGATGGTGTATTGGAGAGTGCCGTGGGCTGCTCAGTGTCCAGCACTTAGCATGATCCGGAGACGTGAATAAGAAATGACTAGGCCATGTGGGTAGCTTAAGGAAGAACCATGAACTCCATTCATTGATACTCAGGGAAAGGTTTTTATAGAGCAAAGAGACAAAAGACAGAAAGGAAGAGATGTCATTATCTTTGTTGTATCCTGGAAGTAGCATGGCAGTAAGGCCTATTGATCCCTAGGTGCCATAAAGTCTTAGGAAAAGTCAGTTATCTCTTATCATATGCAGTCAGTTACATCTCAAAGGATGCTCTTGAGAGCTGGCCTCAAAGCCTAATGGCCAAGGCCGCATCATCAAGAACATCTGCATAGGAACTGACTTCCTGCAAATGTTTTGGACAACTAAAGTTTTGGGGCAGAGCCTTACATCTGGGTCTCTGGTACTTCTTAATGTAGTCACAGTCATAAACAGATACAATTGAGAGCAAACTTCAAAGCTGAAGCGCAATCCTCAACAGATATCATGTTTAGAGCTGGCCGCTCAAAGATACCAGAGTGCGGAATCAGATATATCCTGGGACAGAATCCTGTTGATCTCAAGAACTCCAATAACATCCTTTTAAATGCAACCTATATCAAAAGAACTCCAGAGCAGACTTAGTGAAAAGTCGCATCTCAAAGAGATCTTTGACATGCAGGTCCACTGATATCAGGGTAATTATCAGAGTCCTGGGACAGGCCTCTTTGGCTCACCACAGGAGAGTGTGCCCCTGTATTTTTAAGAGGGGATGTTCTGTTATAAATTTTACTATTTTACTATTTCATTATGTATTTCTGCTTTTAAACAATTGTGACCTCTGACAAGAAAAAAGTAAAACATCATTTGGGAGTTTATGAGATATAATGTTTTTGTTGTGTTTGTTTGTCTTTAATGAATAGCAACCCGCATTGAAACTTGTTCTAAAATAAATATTCCTGGGTCCCCACTTGTGAGAAGGGCGTGCCCCAAATTCTACAAGTAGATTCCACACTGGGTAGAAGTTTGAACTGTGACCTCTGAAGTCCTTTACCACTTTCAAAGTCTATAATTTTCCACAAATCTGGTGGTTTATGACCATATCCTAAATCCACAAGAAAGGGAGAAACTTTAAACCTTAACTGAGGTTTACATTGACATGGATGTACATTTTCAAAATATGCTAGAGGTCATAACCAAGTCTCATTTTCTTTTTAGAATGTTTCAAATACCTCTTTATTATTGAACATACATCTTTTTTATTTTCATTTGTGGTTAAACTTAGACTTTCAAATTGCTCTTCAGAATAAATTATTCCATTCCTTTCTGCATTTTCTAGTTGGTGCAGACTAGTCTTTATATTTGAATTTCCTTTCCTTTGAATTTGAAAGTCTTTCTCCTGGTTATTTGCAGAACTTGCTTTTAAATTGAATTGTTAAATCTAACCACTATGTATCTTGGAATTTGCAGCTGTGAGTTTTTTGTTTGGGAGGCAATCTACGAATTCTTTCAGTTGGTATTTTGTTTTATGTGTTACAGCCTAAGAAATTTTCTTGTATTTCTTGTATTGTAATATTTAGGTTTTTTGACTTACCTTCTTATAGTAGACTTATGAAACTTAAGTTGTCTCTGTATATCCTGTCTTCAAAGTCATTAAATTTTGTTTGGATAGAGAACATATTTTCTTTTTATGTTATTATTTTTTGCTTCTTTACTTCTAGATTATGCATAACTTCTGTGCATTTTAATTCCCAGTCTGTTATTCTCTTTTGTTTCTGACTTGCCCTTGCCGATTCCAAATTTCCTCTTCTACCTTGCTCTGCAGGCCATAAATTCTGCTCTCATAATTCTAAATATTTTAAAACCATTCAGCAACAGTGTGTTGTAGTTCCATGTTCTCCAAGATTTCACAGAGTCCTCTGCCTCATTAAATGTTATATTGGTTTGCTTTGTTTTAAATACTTATTCATAGATACTTTAGCTTGTTTGCTAGATCTGGAAGCCATATTTCCTTCTGCTAAGGTTTTCCTTATTGATTTATCTGCTTATATCAAGTCTTTGAGGTTTTGTTCACTCTTGAGTGTTTTGTTAATATCGTTATCCCCCTTTATTTTCCCCTGTTTGTTACTTCCTAACTCCCTCCCTTTGATGGTGGTTTCCCTGAAGGATGTATTTCAAAGCCTCTCAGCCTCTTTTCATACTGGGCATTCATAGTTCACCAGTCTAACTTTTGAGTGGAAGCCTTAGTGTAGTGCTTAAGTTCTCCTACCTCAATACTGTGCACCCCTCCCTCTTTTCCCTTTGCCTTTGTTCTTATATTTCTAGCCTAGCAACTCTGAGCACTGCCAGACTGGCATCACTGTAGCCAGGGTTATTTTTGTCATTTGGAATTTGGGTCCTTAAGGCTTTTGGAGGAAGGAGGGAAAGAGTATAGAGTTGAACTCTTTTTGAAATCCAGAGATGTATCCTGTCTCTTACCCTCTGTTTCTCCACTCTGGCAGAAATTGTTTTCAGCACAAAACACTATAAGGGCAGTAGTTATCAAGCAAACTTCTGCAGCCTAGAGCCCTTTTCTCCATGGCACATGAAAGAGGGAGGGAAGTAGGGATGTGCGGTTGGGTTTTGTTGCAAGTTTGTGGGTCCAGCCTTTGGACTGACTAGTGCAGCCTCACTGCTAGTAGTGTGGTGGGTATTGGGGAAAGGAGTGCTTCTTGAGTTCAGGGTAGACATTCATGAGTCTTGAGTTCATGGTGGGGTTTTATAAACCTTTTGGATTTGGAGTGTTATAGACCATGGAGACTGCAGATGGGGTGTCATAGACCATGGAGACTGCAGATGTTGCTTTACCGTTGGCATATACTTTCTCTTTTGGAGAGGTTTAAGAAGTCATGGGGGGGGCGGCGACTAGGTGGTGCAGTGAGTAGAGCTTTGGCCCTAGAGTCAGAAGAACCTGAGTTCAGATCTGGCCTCAGACACTTAATGCACACACAAACAAAAACCTAGCTGTGTGACCTTGGGCAAGTTACTTAACCCCAATTGCCCTCCAAAAGGCAAAAAAAAAAAAAAATCATGGGAATCAGAAAATGTCTAGCCTTCCATCTTGTTGGTCACATGACCAAGGATTCACATGGACATCATTTGCAATGGAGCTGAATTGCTGCATCAACTCTTCTTTATTTTGCATTTTGAATTAGCTCTCCTGTAGACATTTTAAACTCAGCATCATGTACAAACCAGAACTCATCTCTCCATTCCCCACCTCAAATTCAAGCTTCTAATAAATTTATTACTGTTGATGAGATGGACGTCTTTCCAGTTACCCAATTTCTTAGCCTTAGTTTCATTCTTAGTTCCTCACTCTATCACTGCACATATCCAGTAAATTGCTCAATCTCATTTCTGTCCCTATGAAATCTGTCACATATGTCCCCTTCATTCCACTCACCTGTCAGTCTAGTTAAAGCCCTTGTCACCTCTCACCTGACTTATTGAAATAGTTCTCTAATAGTCCTTCTGCCTCATATTTCTCCCCAGTCCAATTCATTCTTCATTCAGCAGCCAAAATGATTTTTCATAAAATGTAGATTTGACCACACAACCACTGTACTTTAACTTGAGTAGATCCCTACTTCCTCCGGAATCAAATATAAAACCCTCATTTTGCCATTTAAAGGTCTTCACAACCTGGCTACATCATACCTTTCCACCTTCTTATGTATTGCTCTCCTCCACATTAAAATTCAGCTGTGCTGGCTTATTCACTGTTTCCCAACATGACACCCTCTTCTCCTTGCCTTTGCACTGGCTAGTCCCTCAAGCCATGCCTGAATTGCTACCTCTTCTCACCTTTAAGATTCAGCTCATTTTCAACCTTCTATATAAGATTTTCTTGCTTCCCAAACTGCTAGTGCATTCCTCTCCAAAGTTGCCTTGTATCTGCTTTATATACAGAATTTCCCAAAAATTTTAGTGCAATTTTAAACTTTATATTATATATACTTATCAAGTATAAATATTATAAACTTACTGAAAAGTTTGAAAGATTAATTAAAATGTGAAAATATTGATGTTTCTAATTAAATTTCAATATAATCCAGTTTTGTGATCTATATTGTTCTAGTCAATTTTTGAACTTTGTAAAAATTTTCAACACCTGCTGCTCAGTGAAAAGACATTAGCCTAATTTAGCTTATGAGGAGAAGTTGCAATATCGTTAGCCCCCAGTGGCTTTTTCACTGATGCCTTTTCAGTATTCTGTATTTCATTCATTAGATGAGGATGTGTCTCTTTTAGGACCTCATATAAGTGATCTCTATAGTTCCTGTCCCAAGATATGCTAAAACTGAACAGTCGTCTCATTTTATCAGGATTAGTTTTCTCTGCCCGTATGTGCTCATACTCCTCATTACTGAGGAACTGGCTGTAAAGTTTGTCAAGAATCGTGTCCACTGATGTTACCCGAGAAATTATCTGATCCCGGTGTTTGTCAACAAAGTGAAGTCCTGGAGGAAAAGAATAAGGGAGAGATTGATGGAGCTTCTGATGCTAGCAGAGAGGTAGAAATAATGTAGTAATAAATAGTTTCAGTCACAGCCATAGCCTCCTACCTCTTATTTCCATTAATTTTCTGAAGTTAAGCCTAAGTTCCCTATTCCTGTTTCTTCTTCCATCCTCCTCACCGTATGGAGCAACCATTATCTATCCTTAAGGCTTATGCTCATCAGGTCCTAGTACTTTTTGTAGTAAGCACAGTCAATTTAGAATATGAACATCTACACAATCTGTGAAGACCTCCAGGCCTTTTCACTGTGATGTGCCCAAATCTGAATTCTCCCCCAGCCCAAATAAACCTAGCTAGAGAGACATGGTCTGAGAGTACATTCCCTTTTTCATCAGTCTGGACCCAGAACTTGGCATTACTAAACCACTTGATGTTATTGTTTTGTTTTGTTTTGTTTTGTTTTCTGGATGCTTGGGATATACAGGGTATCACAAAAGTCTAACTGCAGTTTTAAGCTACAGAAACTTAATTCTTCACTAAGACTTTTTTTGACACCCTGTCTGTGATTTTGCCTTTGGTAACATTATGCCCTCTCTGGACAAACCATCTTTCCCCCAAAACCCCAATTATCAAATTGTTGCCCAAGATCCATGTCTGAGTGTCTTTAAAAATGTTGTATTGTACTTTGTTCTCAAAAAGGACCATGACGTCAGGAAGGTGATGCCATGACTTGCAAGTGAAATGAATATAAGTGAGGGAGGGCTGTGCAAAGCCACCAGCCTCACTTTCTCCTCCCAAGCCATCTGGGCCCAGTGGCAAGATATAGATCAGAACAACCAGAGATGGCCTCAGATGCAGTGGGAGATCTCGGCCTTTTTAAGCTAAGGTCTTTCCCAGGTCTCAGTTTGACTGGAGCAATACCCTTTCAGTGATTAAAGCTAGGTAAGAAATAAGGCAAAGAATGGCCTCTTTTACCTTGTCAAATGTGGGGTAAATTATTTCACATGAAGAGACATGAAAGACCTATCACAGTGGAGAGGAAAATGGGAGGGTGGGTGATGGGCATCACTTGAACCTTACTCTATTACTAACCTGTGGGAGCTGAAGAAACTGGGGCACAAGCAAGTCCAAGATCTCCTGGAAGAGAGAAAAAGCTAATGAGGTATAAATCAAATTTTTGAGTGATACCTGATGTTCCCAGAGCCCCTAGTCTTGGCATGGTAAGGTGATATTCTGACTCTGCAATGGGTCTGGAGGAGTGGGGAAAGAACAAAAGACCCAACGAAAGCATTTAGGGGTCACCACAGGGTGGCAAGGAAACATTCTGTCATTCTTACCTTACAGTGAATAATATTAAAGATTAAGTAAAAAGTGAAGGCTGTGGTAGCTAGAAGCCTAAGTTCCATGAACTTTTTATCATGGGCCTCATAAAGCAAGAAAACATTTCTAGAATGAAGGACTTTACCTCATGATTGGTGCTGCCAGTGACACTCAGGAAGCACCATGTTGCATATCCGTTAGTCATATTAAAATTAATTTTATGCTCCCTGTGTGTTACTGTAAGAGGTAAGGTAAAGTTATTTTCCTGCTTGATACTTCTGCTGACCTTAAAAGCATTAGAATGGGCTGATTAAAAAAACACAATAACCATTCTTCACATAGTAAAAGCCATTTCCAAGTTAATGATCAGTAAGGATGAAACCATTTACCTTCAATGACTGGCACACCTTCTCTTCTTTCCTCATAGTAAGTCAGTAAACATTTATTAAGCACCTTCCAAGTATTGTGCTAAGCACCAGAAATACAAAAAAAGAGCAAAAGATAGTCCCTGCCCCTCATTCTTCAAGTATCGTGTAATCTAATGGAGGAAACAACAAGCAAGCTATGTACAAACAAGTTACATATAGGATAAATAAAATAATCAACAGAGGGAAGGTACTGAAGTACCCCCTGAAGAGGGACTGGGAAAGTCTTCCTATAGAAAGTGGGATTTTAGTTGGAACTTAAAGGAGCTGGGGAAGCCAGTAGGTAGAAATGAGGAAGGAGAGCATACCAGTCATGAATCACAGCCAAAGAAAATGCCCAGAGCTAAGAAGGAATATCTTATTCAAGGAACCACCAGGATACCAGTGTTACTTGAGAGAGAATAAGGTGTAAAGAAGGCAGGAAAGATGTGGTGAGGGGTAGCATTGGTTAGATTATGAAAGATTTTGAATACTAGGGGATTTTTGTATTTGATCCTGGACACTATAAGGAGCCAATAGAGTTTATTGAGTTATGAAGGTGACATGATCAGATATCTACTTTAGGAAAATCACTAGTGACTGAATGGAGGATAGATTGGAGCAAAGAGAGATGAGGGAGGCAGACCCACAAGAAGGCTTTTGCAGTAGTCCAAGTACGAGATGGTGAGGACCTGCACCAGAGACGGGGCAGTATCGGATGAGAGAAGGGGATATATTTGAGAGAAGTCACAAAGGTGAAATGGATAGGCCTTGGCAGCAGATAAGATGTGAGGGGGAGGGATGTTGAGAATGACAAATGACCCAAAGGTACTGAGAGGATAGTGTTGCCTCTATGGTAATAGGGAAGTTTCAAAGTGGGGGAATGTTTACGGGGAGAAATAATCAGTTTTGGGCATGCTGAGTTTAAAATGTCTATCAAACAGGCAGTCTGAAGTTTCTGAAAGGCAGCTGGATATATGAGACTGGAAGTCAACAGAGGGGTTAGGATAAGAAAAATATTCTAAAATCATCAACATAGAGGTGATAATTAAGTGTATGAGAGCTGAGGAGATTCCTAAGTAAATAATACACAAATACCTATGCTTATGCAGACATCTACACAAACACACACACACACACACACACACACACACACACACACACACATTCTTGCCTGAAAACTTAAGTGTCTGACTCATTCATCATTGAGTATCTTACCTAATCTCACCAGTGTTTCCCACACCAGTGTCCCATTTGGGTGTCTCAGATCCAAACTGATTTTCTCCTTCACATTGCTGGAATAAATCTCAGAGAAAAACTGACACTCCCCAGCACTCTGGTAGCAGAGTTCTAGTTCCTGGAAGAAATGCCAGTAGTATGTATACATTACAGGTTCTCTGAAAAGAACCAAGTTAAACCAAGTATGGCAGGGCAAGGTCATGCCTTTAAAATAAGGGATTGCATTAAAAAATTCAAATTGCATATTTACTTCAAAGTTATTTTAAAGTAACTCAAATCCTCATATCAAGTTACTTAACAAAAGTAAGATATTTATCACTAAAAAGTTTAGGAACCACGACAGGGATGCATACTGAGCCAGAGGATTTTGCTGAGATTTGCTGAGTTTAGTTTGAATGAAAAAGAAGTGCTTTTGCTACAGGATGTAATCAACCAGTATCACTTACTGCAGGCATTATTTCCAAGTGTTTTGATCCAGATACTAAGAAACGAGAGCCGATGTAGAGTGGGGTTACTGGAGATGGTTTATGCACACGTAAAAAGTGGAACTTTGCTTCTTCTTCATCTATAGCCTGAAGAAAGGGAAAGAAAAATTGTCAACATGAGAAATTCTTATTTGTCCCAGGAGAGCATACAGGAAGGCCACAATTACTTCACCATAAAACTGATGTCAGACTAGGGGGTTGTAAGGTGAGGATAGACTTGTCAGCTTCTTTAAGCTCTAAGTACTTTTTGTGGATTCATATTTAGGATAATCTAAGCTTACCTTCTTTATTGTACAGTCACTGGGGATTAGATACAGGTGGAGTGTGATGTCCTCAGCCCCGAGATGGCAGTATATCAGAGTAGTGGAATAAATGGGAATGAATTTAAAAGTAGAATGCATGATTCTCAGCAGAATTCCCATAGAAGAGAAGCTAGGGTTTTCCAGGATGGCATGGGATGGCTGCACTCTCGTTGGATTCTCCAGGACCATACCCTCCTCTTTAAAGTGGGCAATTTTGAATAAGGAGACATCAAATTTTCCTCCTGTCAGAGAGTTTCAATAAAAATTACTTTGCATTTCTTCTTTCTTTATATTTCTCTTAGTAGTCAAGGGACACTTTCTTTGTGTGACCTCAGTGGAGCTGAGGGTCGATATTGTGGATACAGATAGAATCAGGTCTCTCATTTTAAAAGAGGAATTTAATTAAAGCTGTAAGTTAAAAGCAAATTTCTTGGATTTCTTTTTAAATAAAATTAAGGAAAATGAATAGAAAGATAAATTAAGACTGAAAGTAACAAGCTGTCTAAGAAAGAAGAGTGTATGTATTAATAAATACTTGATTAATTATTGAACATCATACTGCTAAGAACCCTATATATCTTATAAAATTACTCCTAAGTTAATATGTTTTACTTTAATGTTTCCTTAAGTTTTGAAAATTTTTTGTGGAGTTTACTCTGGGTCCTTAAAGGTTATGCCAGAAGAGTGTAAGCCATATCAATTTCTATCATACTGATCAAGTGTGGTCTCAGCAATAGAATATTTCTGCTTTTTGACAATTAGTGTAGTTACAGATAAGGAGGCTGATTACCAGTTAGCTGGTCAATTGGTGATGAATTCTTTGACCATCGTAACTTACCAAATATAGATACAAAATGCATTTCTAGGCAATTTCCTTTACTTCTTCAATGCTGGTGGTAGATTAGTGAAAAAGCAGATGGTGCTAAGAATCTGCAGTACTACTAGAGGAGGCTGAGGTTAATGGACCATTTGAGTTTGAGAGTGCTGAGATGCAGTAGAGCTAAAGGGTAGGATATCAGCACCCATGAATAGAAGGCAATGAAGTTACCTAAAGAAAGACAAACCGACCCAAATTGGAAAAACCAAATAGGTTCAAAGTTTTGTGCCAGTCAGCATTGGGAATAGACCTATCAGTGGCTGCTGTACTTGTAGCTTGGAAAAGATAGGGAGAACCAGACTCAAAAACAAACAAAATGAAATTTTAAAATGTGATTCCTGGAAAGACATAACAATGGATATAATATTGTTATTCAGCTACCATGATGGAGGCAATCCAACCTAGACTCCATGCTAAATAGGGATTTCCTATAGAGTATAAGGTCCCCTAGATAGTCCTATTGGCCAATGAAACTGTTTTAATTTCAACAATGAAATTGTTGACTCCTAAATGAAATCCATGACTGCTTAAAAGTTTCAACTAACTGTATACTCAAAAAAAATCAAGAAAAGAATAGCTATTGCTGAGCCAATTGCAGTCCTCCCTTTCTTCTTTCCTTAATTTGCTCCATTTGGGTGGGGGTGGGGCAAGTAGTGGGAATAACAGATTAAAAATGTTATTTGAAGAATAAAAATAAATTTTAAAAAATAATTCACCTCCCCTAGTTATAATTTGTGAAAAATACCTGGTCTTTTTCTCATCTAGTTGTTTTGTGCTGTGACTTTTATATTCAACTTGTATCCATTTTGAGCTTACTACTGTATATAGGGTAAGATGTTGTTCTAAATCTCATTTCTACCAAATGGATTTTCAGTTTCTCCAGTACTTCTTGTCAAATAGAAATTTATTAGCCAAGTAATTTATGTTCTTAGAATCACTGAAAAATTAGGTTTATAGAACAAATAAGTTCAATAGTTTATTTTTCTGCTTTATCTTTTCTTCCTTATCTTCTTCCCAATATGCTTTTTTTTTCTTTTAAATGAGCTCAAAATAGATTGGATGATTACTCCTTATAAAGGATTATTATAAATATGATTTGAGATTAGGAATTGCTATTCTCTGGTCATTCATACTTCTCAAAAATTAGTGTTTCCTTTAAACTTTTGTTCTTCCAGATATATTTTTTCCCAATTCTGTAAAGAATTCACTTGGTGGTTTTATTAGCATAATGTTAAATCTGTATATTAATTTTGGTAACTATTGTTCTTCCAAATATATATATATATATATAGAATCCACTTGGTGGTTTTATTGGCATAACACTAAATCTGTATATTAACTTTGGTCACCACAGTTTTTATTGTCAGCTTGGGCCAGTCATGAACATGCAAATCTCTGCAGAGATTAAGTTGTCTTTATGTTTTGTAATTGTATCTATACAAGTTTTGAATATGCCTTAGTAGATTGATTGAAAGATAATTTATGTATTTTCTAGATATTTTGAATAAAATTTCTCTTACTCATACTATCTCCTGGATTTAATTTTTGCTAAATAGAAATACTATTGATTTTAGAGGTTTGTTTTGTATCATGCTACTTTAGGGAAATATTGTCTCAGTTCCTTTTTTTGATTCTTCTGGAGTTTTTTAAATCAACATGCCATCATCAGTTAGGAATAAGTTTTGTTTCCTATTTGCAGGACATGATACTTTGGATTGAAGCTTGTGCTCTTTTACCTTTAGGGATATTTCCATCCTCTTCTCCAATTCTCAGAATTATAAAATAATCATATCTTATTTAAATTAATTTTTCTACATATTTGAAGGTCTGTTCTCTGACTCCTTACATAAATTTTTGTTTTTCCTTGAAATTATTAAATTTGACTGCCAGATGTTTTAGAATATAAATGCAATGGAAAATGCCATCCACACCCAGAGAAAGAGCTATGGAGTCTGAATGCAGAGCAAAACAGACTATTTTCTTTTTTTTGTTTTGTTTTGTTTTTTTTCTCATAGTTTTTCCCATTTGTTATAATTCTTCTATACAACATGACTAATGTGAAAAATAGGAATGTTTAATAAGAATGCTTATGTAAAGCCTATATCAGATTGCCTGCCTTCTTGGGGGAGGGAGAGAACATTTAAAAATTATGAAAATGAATGTTGAAAACTAAAATAAATTAACTTTAAAAAAAAAGTACATGCAAGTTCTATCCCTATCCACTTCCTACTCTATACCCCATAAATGATTTGCATTTTCTCTAAATCATTGTTTCACTGTTTATATTCAATAGTTCTTGACAGTTTTAGTGAGTTATTTCCTGCAGTTGACTTTCAGATTTTTGGGTATGTCAGGTTCTTTGGGGAAACCTATAATACTTAAATTACTTCTGATCATCCTGTGACTTTGGATTTGTAGAAAACTCATATATTCCTTTAACACTTTTTTTTTTAATTTCTCTGCTGTTGTTTTCCTTTACTTCTGTATTTTTACATTCTAAATCTTATTCTTTCTCATAGCTTCTACTTCAGTATTTCCTTCCTTGAGAATTCTTTTTAAATTTAGCATTGGTAACTAATATCTGGCCTACATTCATTTCTAATTACTTATATTTTGAATGTTCTTTTTCTTTTTTACCATATTGGAATTGTTTGGTCTTGCCCCTCGATCTCTGGAAAGTCTATAACATTTTATCTTTCATCAGGTAATACTGTTTCATTTTCCTTTATATTCTATGTTTCTTTAATATACTTTGATTTCTTTGCAGTTTTACTCATTCTTTCTGTTTTCAGGGCCTTTTCTATAGGTTTACTTGCTTGTGTGGTAGGCTTGTATTCAGCCTTTATCTCTCAATAATTGGGTGTGTTAGTGATTCTCAAATACAAGAGTGTATCTTTTTTATTATTTCCTTTGTCACTTATTTTTGCTTCTCTTCTTTTAATTTTACAGATCCTTGAAACTATGTTGTTTGACTCCCTTAACTTCATCACACTAGGAAAGTGTGGGAGTTATTATCATCCATTTGGATACACATACTATCTATGAAACCACAGCAGTGATCATTGATCATTCTCATGACCACCACCCCATCTTCCATCACTACTGTCTTCATGGTTTTCATCATCATCATCATCTTCTTCTTCTTCATCATCATCATCATCATCACTTCAATAATTCCCACTGCCATGTCTACCATGATTAGCATTAAATATTTAATGTGGAGTGAGATGGTGAGGCTTATATTCTGTAATCTGGATGGCTCTTCTCTCAGTTTTTATTTTCTTAAAATATAGACATATTCTCAACTAGATATAGTTTTAACCACTAGCCATCCATTCGTTTACCAGCCCATTGAGCCTGTAACTGCACAAATTGTTGTACCTTGCTATCAAAATAAGATTTTTCACCTCATATCTCTTTACCTTGGAGGGACACAAAATGGGGGAGATGTATAGAAGACACAACCCCAGGATCAACTCTGATATGAAAAAGAGGGCCAGCAATCATCCAGCTTTGCTTCTGAGTCCAATCCAGATGCTGATTCCAGGTACCAAATTCAATGTCAACAGTCACCTCATTTCTCACAGAAAAACCAAGTCCAGTATCAGGCCAGTGGTAGAAGCCAGCCATAGGTAAATGAACTCTGGGAAGCACGAAGAGAGACAGTACAACAGAAACTTAGTTTGCATAGTATGCCATATAGAGTACAATTTCTATACACATCAGTTAACCTCCTTTATCCCTTATAAAAAAGGAGCAACTGGGGAGAGACTCATTCTCATGTTTATATAACAGTGAGACAGCAAAAAAGCCTGAGACAAATCTAATAATGAAACAAAATTAAATATTCAGGGTAAGCATTACTGAGATGAAATATCACTAATTATTTAGGAAAGAAAAGAGGAGATGAATGAAGGGAAGGAGAAGGAAATGGAAGAGAATTTTACAAATGAGGGAAGAAAAGAAAAAGGGAGCTCCATCTAGATTGAGAGAGGGCTATTACATCCTCTTTGTGTGAGCCACACCACCACATGACTCCAGTTGGGATGGAAGGAAATTAAGAGACCACTGACTCTCACCTGTATATGTTTCTGTTCTTGTCTGTCAATTCAAGCTTTACTGGTCCATTTGGTCCCAGGAACTTATTGTGGCACCTCTCCAGATCTAACTGTTCATCTTTTAAACAGTCAAAAGAGGATAATGAGGAAGTCACTTCTCGTTTTGTTCGTGGGGCTATTTCTAGAAATAAATGTTAAACATGTAAAATATTGCTACTGTCTCTGGTCACTCTGTCAAACTCATAAGAGGCATAAAGTGTTCAATGCTCTCTGAAGTAATGTGAGCAAATGGTGTAATCATGACTACATTAGTTTTATGCCTTCATCCTAATTGAGGAACCCAAATTCCTGGATCATGAAGCATAAAAGAGAAGTCTTGTCTTCTGTGCATTCACTTTGGACCAGTACTTGCACTCATCTCTGACATACTGATGACCCTAGTCAGTAGCCTTCATGGCAGCTTATTCCTGAGAGCTTGAAAACAATACCAAAAAAAAGATACAGGGGAGGAGAAACAGTATGAAAGTAAGGGAAGAGTTACTGGGGGAGATCTTCACTGTCTCCACTCTTTTATTACACTGTTCTGAAACCAAGCTATCAGCAATACTGCTTTCTTTACAACAGTGATGTTTTCTGCCTATTCATATAGCACTACACAGAGGGATGAACTTAAATATTTGTATGCTTCTTTCTGTAAGTTTTCCTTACAATTTGGAAAATCAGGTTTAGGGAGGAATAAAAAACTCCGATTGGGCCACTTTGACTATTTCATCTGGTCATTTAGATCACCCACAAATTCCTGGGGGTAACTGAAGACAATGACTGACATATCATTACACCCAAATCCATATTGTTGTATTGTCTTTGATGATTAGAATAGTTCTCAAGTAGCCCTGAAAATGAAGAAACAAAGAGGATTACCCCAATGAATGCATTTGAACTACTCTAAACATTCAAAGAGATGAATACAAAAAAACAAATAGCAAAAAAAAAAAAAAACAAGAAACAAAGATGCTTTTTTTCAGTCCTATCCAACTCTTGGTAACCCCATTTGGGATTTTCTTGGCAAAAAAATATTGAAGTGCCTTTCAAGTTCCTTCTCTAGCTCATTTTACAGGTGAGGAAACTGAGGCAGACAGGGTTAAGAGACTTGCCTAGGGTCAAACAGCTAGTAAATGTCTGAGATCAAATTTGAACTTAGGAAGTTGAATCTTCTTGACTCCAGGCCTATTATATTATTTACTGTGCCAGCTAGCTACTTCTAAACAAAGAACAAACTTTGATGAATATTTCGTTTTTTAATATACTGGTTCAGAGACAATGAATCTATTTATAGAGATTAGTTTAAATTGGATATAATAAAATCCATCTGTCCTAAATAGTTTAATCTAAATCCTAAGTCCCTTACTATGGGATGGAGTAAGGGCCATGATCTTTGAAAGGCTTATTTATGTATAGGATTCTAAGATTGGACTCTTTCCCTGTTTTGTATTTTTCCTAGAATTGTGAAGATTCCCTAGAGATCCTGGAGAATGAAACAGATGAATTGAGACTATGGAGAAACAATGGTAAGGGAAGATTACTTAAGAAGACTGCTTTTTTATTGCTGAGGCCACTGGGAAGGGTTGTATATTGAAATAAAGGGGGAAAGAGAGAAAAATGAGAGGTGTGGTAGGAGAAAGGGAGATAATAGGATCAAAGGATTCTGTGTTGCCCTTTCTTGCAAAAACCAGGAGATGGGGAATCCTCCTATAACCATGAAACAAGGCTCTACTACAGTCTCTACCCTCTCCTTATAATATGCCACCCCAAAGAAATTATGGGTCAACTTTTGACTTAATATCCTCATGGATTTCCCAGGGCTTTATAGAGAAATGATGATTCTGATGTCGATCAATTTCCTTACCAAAAATACCTTTTATCTTGGTATGTACCCTTCCTAATTTCTTCCATATACAAAATTCCTATTGGTTTCTGCCTCTCAGTTCCATGGGCTGCCCTAAGTCTTTCTGATGGAGGACTTCAGTTCACTCCCAGTTTTGGAAGGTCTTTTGTTTCTCCATAGTCTACCATCTTCATTCATACCAAGTAGCTGTTTCTAACTGCCTACTGCATGCACTGTAATAAGTACTGGGGTAGGTTTGAGGAAGGAAACAAATATAAATAAGAAATGATCCCTGCTCTTGAGGAGCTAATTAATTAGTAGGGATCATTATATACATAAAGATAAATCCAGCACAAATTTGAATATAGTGAGTTCATTAGAGAAGTACAAAGTGTTAGGAGGCATCTGAAGTAGGCCTTGGAGGATGGGTAAGATGATGATGGCAGGAGAAATAAGAAGATGGGTAGACTTGGATGAGTACAAGCTAGGTTAAGAGGATGTTAAGCAGTTCAGTTTTTCTGAAGCATTGAAGACACACTATAGAGTAGTGTGAGAAAAGACTGGAGAGGTGAGATGTATATGGTCCTTGAATATAGGGCTAAGGAGCTTGGAGCCATTAAGGATTCTGAGGAGCGGAATAATTTGGTCACACCTATACATTAGTAAGATTAATCCAGTAGTAGGATATGGAATAGATTGAAATGGGTAGAGACTGGAGATTACAGAAAGAAGCATACAAATATTTAAGTTCATCCCTCTGTGTAGTGCTATATGAATAGGCAGAAAACATCACTGTTGTAAAGACAGCAGTATTGCTGATAGCTTGGTTTCGGAACAGTGTAATAAAAGAGTGGAGACAGTGAAGATCTCCCCCATGATAAGAGTACATATTTAGTGTAATGAGGACCTGGACTAAAGTCATGTCAGAGGAAATGGTAACAGTAGAATAAATGTAAAAGGTGTTATAGAAAAAAAATTAAGATGTTGGGTCTTTTTCATCTGATTCTATGGGCACGGCCATGGAGAGGGAATAATCAAAGATAATTCTGCATTTATGAACATGAGTGAGAAAAATGACAGAAAAGGACATCAGGAAAGACTTATGGAGAAAGATGATATGTTGATGTGTCATCATTATCCTTATCACTAACACTTGTATATCCCTTTAAGGCTTGCAAAGTATTTTAGTTACATTATTTCATCTGATCTTTGCAGCAACCCTGTGAGATAGGCAATAATAATAACAATTGAAAATTATATAGGGCATTAGGGTTTGCAAAGTGCTTTACAAATATCTCATTTTATCCTCACAACACTGGGAGATAGGTGCTATTATTATCCCAATTTTGCAGATGAGGAAACTGAGGCAGATAGAAGTTTTAGTGACTTGCCCAGAGTCACATAGTTAGCAAATGTCTGAGATTGGATTTGAACTAAGCTCCTTCTGAATCAGGGCCAGTCCTCCATCTGCTTTACCACCAACTGGTGCAAAACATCTTGATCTTGAGAAACTGGTAGGTAGTGATATCTATAAAGAGTTAAAAATGGAAATCTGAAGCTTAGGAGACAGTTCAAGAAAAGAAATGTAAACTTGAGTATTTTCTGTAAAAAGATGGCAGTCAGTCAGTCAACGGTAGATAATTCATTAAGTTCAGATGATGGGAACCTGAACTAGGATAGCAGCCATGTGACCGAAGAGAGGGAAATACACAAGAAAGATGTTGTAGATGTGAAATCAACAAGACTTTGTATCTGTCATTAAACTAGCTTTTATTAAGTCCCAACTACATGTCAGGCACTGTGCTAAGTGCAGGGGATACAAAGAAAGGCAAAAACAATCCCTGCTTTCAAGGAGGAAGGAAGGAAGGAAATAAGTATTTATTAAACACCTATTAGGCACCATGCTAAGATCTTTACAAATATTATCTCATTTGGTCCTCACAAAAACCTTGGAAAGTAGTTTCTATTATTATTCCTGTTTTATTTTTGAGGAAACTGAGACAAACAGAGGTTAAGTGACTTGCCCATGGTCACATAGCTAGTAAATTTCTTAGGCTGGATTTGCATTCAGGCCCAGTGTTCTACCAGTGTGCCACTAGCACTGTCACCCTATATACAGTGAATAGAGAAATTTTCTGAGTCAGAAAATTTTTGTAGTGAAGCATTAAGAAATAATGCTGAAGAGGTAGGGTAAGGACAGATTGCTGAAGAGCTTTTGTGTAAGGCTAAGGATTTTGAGTTTTATTCATCATTGAGAAGAGCCATATAGTGACAGTAACAGAATTGAGAATGAGGAAGATTAATCTGGAAGTGTGAGTATGAGAAGAAATACTAGAAAAAAGGGTTAAGAGGCTGTTGAGATAGCTTAGGGTAAGCTATTACCTGGTCTGGACTTCAGATGCTCCTGTGAGAAATTATGATGTTCCTCTTCTTTCATGTCAACATTAGGAATTGTCTCTAGAATTTCCCTATAAAGAAAATAGATAATTAAGGTTGATATTTTGTTGATAGAGGTAAGAAAAGAGAATATTCTAGTGCTTGGTTGTAGACACTGACCCTGGAGCTCTCATGTGTTCTCTCATGTCAAGAAGTGAATAGGAATAAGAATTTATTAAGCACCTACAAGGCTGTTGAACTAGATGGCCTCTGAGGTCCCTTCTAGCTATTGATCTAGGATCCTAAGGGCACAAAAGGAGATAAACAGTGCTGAGAGTTCGGAAGAGGTATACGTCACAAGGTGCTAGATTTGGAATTGGAGCACCTAGGTTTGAATCCTAACTCTTCTACTCACTCCCTATGTAACCTTAAGAAAGTCATCTCATACTTCATACCTTCTCAATGTCTATAGGTGGGGAAAGGGAGGGAATTTGGAACTGAAATTTAAAAAATAAAGCTACTTCTCTCCTTTCCACATCAGTACAAAGAGGAGGTTGGACTTTTGGACTCGATACCCTCTAAGTCCCTTCCATGTCTAAACCTATGACCCTATTATGTCCCTTCCTTCTATCCTTTCCATCCTGTTTCAATCTATAACCCTGACCAGTAACCCCAATAGTCTCAGCTCTGAACAATCTGTTTCTTAATCCTATTTTCCCTACTCTCATTCCATCTCTTTGGTTTTCCATCTCATTCATGCCTTTCTCCTTTTTGTTCTGCCACCTGCCCTGTTCTCACACTACTTGATTCTTCCCCTCTTTCATTTACCTCTTCAAGTTGTGTTCATCTTTGAAGCACTAGCTCAGGACCCATCTTTTCCATGAAGCCTTCCTTAACTATTCTCCTTCCTGTCTTTTCCAAATTCTCATTGCAAAGAGTCCCCACTGCAGTGCCCATTCCTTCACTACTCATTTATTTCTTTTTCATGAGTGTGATTGAATGCTGTATTCCCCATTAATCTCCAGTTAGACTATAATTCCTTAATGTGAGACGTCATTTTTGATATTTCTTTTATATCCCACAAAATACCTAGAATGGATCCAAATACAGAACAGATACTCAAAAGATATTTACACTGCCTAAACATTTGTAAAACATTTTGCTCATACTCCCTTGTGAGGTAGGCAATGTAATGATCATTATCCCCATTTTATGAGGAAGCTAAACTTAGGTCAAAGGGTTTGTCCAGTGTAGGGTACTCATTATTATCTGATTGATTATTTTTGTTGTTAGTCATAAGAAGATTCAAATCCCAAGGAGAACAGATTTTCTACACCAAAACTAGTGACTTTAGTTATTAACTTAATTAAGTATACTATTTGGTGACTGGATGGGAAGCATTCTAAACTTTTGGAAAAGAGGATGCTGTTTCCTGAAGTCATAAAAACCAATAAGTTCCTGGTAGATGCCTCACACTGATTAAACTCCCTTAAAGAGTATTGTATCATCATATCTTTGAACTACACCCACTAAAAAAGATTAGAAATTGTTGTTTTGCAATTCATGGTAATGAGGCACCAAAGCAAAATGAGCAGGCTTAAAAATTCAAGTAGTGCTTAATTCAGTCTATCTGATATTGAATACCTTCAATATGAAGGAGTTTCTTGCTGACATAATTGAATGGGAGGGACTTTTTCGGTAGTCTTTGTTTTCATGCCTACAATCAATCTCTAAATGCTTTTGATGCCATTAGGAATCTCTTTTGAGACAAACTTCACTTGAAACACTTGTACTTCAGTCACAACTCGAGGAGGGATCATGCTAAAAGAATCAAAAGACCATAGATTTAGAGCTGAATGGATCTTAGAAGCCAACAATTTACAAATGAAGAAATGGAGGCATTGAAAGGCTAAGTAAGTATATTGCTCACACATATAGTAAGTTTTGAGGCAGGATTTGAATTCAGGGATTCCTAACTCAAAAGTCCAACACTCTGTTCACTATATCACCTGACTGTCACAGACAGTGAAGCAGAGCGTGGGACTCTTTGTTTGTGTGTGTGTGTGTGTGTGTGTGTGTGTGTGTGTGTGTGTATGTGTGTGTGTGTGTGTGGGTATGCTCACTGCTTATCTTTTCATTCTCAAGTCATCAGTGAACATTTACTAAGCATCTACTATGTGCCAGGCACTGTACCAGCAATTTAGAGCAGGGCTTGGGCTAAAAAACTTTGTTGAATTGAATCGTGATCACATGCATGTGTATGATTTATGTCGATACATTTAAATGTGCTTACATAACCCTCAATTACTGGGTATTAGTATTTTCTAGGGGATAAGCTTCTGACACAAATATCATACATGAGGAACTTACATGGAAGGCTTTATCTTCAGCAAGGCCTCAACCTCTTTTTTCACGTCTTTGTTTAATTCAGCCACATTCAGCCTGTGGAAATAGGAAGGAAATCATATTCTCCCTGTTCTGATTCTAGTGGAATTCTGTCAGTCTTCAGTTTTAGAAGCAGCTATACCAACCCAGTCCTTGGGGGAAAGAAGAAGGGAAAACCTCGGATACATGAAGATACATAAGAAGAGATTCCAGATCCAGTAAAGAGGGGCCCAGTGCCGTGCAGTGTGCAAGAATATATGGCAACTGGCTTCTTTGTTGTTTAACACTCGATTCAGTGCCATAGATCCAGGACTGACTGAGGAGGGAACCTGCACATAAGAATGCTATAAAAGCAGGGAAGTTTCATGGGCCCTAGGTTGTGTACTAAACAAAGAGCAAGTTCTGAAGCAAACAGCAACTATGTGGTTCTGACCCCAGGAGAGGAGCAGGGCCTCAGCTCTACCTTCAGCTCATTCTGAAGTCTGCAGTAGAATAAGAATAACAGGACATGAATCTCAAGTGAAAGGGGAGTACACAGTAATGTCACTCTGAAGCAACAGTTTTCCTAGCTGAGTGCAGCAGAAGTTTATTGGAATTCCAACTAGGGCAAGCCCAAAAAGTGTATTGCTTTTAACCGAATCCAGATTGTGAATTTTCAGAACTCAGACCATGGGAGTAATGACTGGATTTTTCCTTGAATCAGACAACTCTGGGATCACTGAAAATTTGTAGGTTCACAATCTGAGCTATCCCTGAGGTCCTAGAATGACTCAACATTCAATAAAATTTCAAGGAAGCAGAGAATTAACAACTCAGATAACCACTCCAGTGGTCCCCAGAGCATAGCCTTAATATTAGTTCTGAAGTCAGTGTGAAAGAATAAACAAACAAAAAATAATCTCATAACAAAAAGCTATTATAGTGACAGGGATATTTAAGATACAAAACCAGAAGAGAATGACCCATGACATTTGTAGGCAACCCCTCAAAGAGAAACATAGTTTGGGTATGAGTTTAACTAGAATTTCAGGAACGGATAATAAGAGTTATTTTTTAATGAAATTAAAATGCCAGTGAAAAATATCAGAAAAGAAATAAGAGTTAAGGGAGAAAGAACTGGTAGAAAAGGTAATTGATAAGTTTGGCACAAGAGTCACAGAACCTTACCCAAGCAACAAACTCCCTGAAAACTAGAATAGTCCACAAAGAAGTTAATAACTCCTGAGACAACAAGAATTATTGAAACAAAGCTTTAAAAATGAAGAATAAAGGAAAATGTATCTCATAGCAAAAATAATGACCTAGAAAACATATTGAGGAGAAATAACATAAAAATCATTGAACTACCAGAAAGTCATGACCAAAAAAATAAAATTGGATGTCATGTCTCAAGAAACCACAAAAGTAAACTGCCCAGATGTTTTAGAATCAGAAGATAAAAGTAGAATATAAAAAATTCACCAGTCATGTCCTCAAAGAAACCCCAAAATGAAAGCTGTCAGAAAATCATAGTCAAAATTTAGAACATCCACATCAAAGAAAAAAGTAAAATAACAAAGCAGCCAATAAAAAGGAATTCAAGTACTGAGAAGCCAGTTAGAATCATACACAATTTAGTAGCAACTAATATAAAAGAGCAGAGCATTTGGGATGTGATAACTCAGAAGCCAAACAATATATTTTTATGACTGAAAATAACCTATACAGCAAAACCTAGTATCATCCTACAGTGGGAAAAAAGAGTGATGATATCGAGGATTTTTTTTAAAAGACCAGATCTGAGTAGCAATTCCGAAATGCAAAGAGGAGTCAAGAAAAACTCAAAAGAGGAGATGTGATCGAGCAATCATAGGGAACTAATCAAGAATCTACTGTCTATGATCTACCATCTACAACTTATGGGGAGGTGATACATGTGTCACTCCAGAACCTTCTAACAATCAGGGACTTAAAGAAGAATTCTGATTATGCAGAGGGCCTGGGAATGGTTCTATTATATTTTGATGATCTTAAAAGAAAAATGGAAATAGGAAAAAATACAATGGGGGAAGGGGAAGGAAGTTTGGGGGAAATGATCTCATATAATCAAGTATACAAGGAGATATCTGTATACATAAAGAGAATGGGGTTGGGGGAAGAATTGATTCTTCAACCTCACTCTCCTCTGAACTGGTAAAATGACAAAAAATGCAGACGCATATGTACAGACTCATGTCTCCAACAGAGAAATGAAGAGAATGGGAAGAAGGGAAAGGAGGTAAATAATAGGGAGGGTAGGCTAAGGATTGGAGTAGTCCTAAGCAAAACAAACTCTAAATGAGGATGTATCAAAATATTTATAGCAGCTCTTTTTGAGGTATCAAATAACTGGGGAATTGCTAAGCAAGTTATAGAATATAAATGTGAGGGAATACTAATGTGCTGTAAGAAACAGTGAAGGGATGTGAATTAAAGGTATTCATAAAATGGAAATAGCAGAATGGATCAAAACCTAGAACCCAATAGTATGTTGTTTGCAAGAAATATTTTAAAATGAGAGATACACATAAAATAAAAATAAAGAGTTGGAGTAGAATTTATTATGCTTCAGCTGATACAAAAAAAAAAAACAAATAAACAGGGGTAGCAGTCATGATCTTAGACAAAGTTAAAGCTAAAACAGATTTCATTAAAAGGGATGAGCAGGGAAAGTACATTATGTTAAAAGTTACTATGGATAATGGAGTTATATCAGTACTAAACATATACATCAAATTTAGCATCCAGATTTTTAAAGGAAAAGTTAAGTTAATTAAAGGTGAAAATAAATCTCAGAACTATAACAGTGGGGACCTTTAGCCTTCCCCTCTCAGAACTAGACAAACCTAACCAAGTGATAAATAAGAAAGAAATCAAGGAGATGAATAGAATCCTAGACAAGCTAGATATGATAGGCATCTAGAGAGAATTGAATGGGAATAGAAAGGAATATATCTTTTTCTCAGGGATAGGTGATGCCTTTACAAAAACTGACCATATATTATGATATAAAAACTTTATAGTTAAATGCAGAAAAGCAGAAATATCAACTATATCCTTTTCAGATCTTAATACAGTAAAAATTACGTTTAATGAAGGACCATGGAAACAAATGAAAAATTAAGTGGGTCAAAAAACAAATCATAGAAACAACAAAGTTTTCTTAAGGAGAATTATAGTAATGAAACAACATGCCAAAACTAATGGGGTGCATCAAAAGTGGTAATCAGAGGGGCGGCTAGGTGGCGCAGTGAGTAGAGCACCAGCCCTGGAGTCAGAAGGACCTGAGTTCAGAGCCGGCCTCAGACACTTAACCCACACAAACAAAAACCTAGCCGTGTGACCTTGGGCAAGTTACTTAACCCCAATTGCCCTAAAGGGGCGGCTAGGTGGCTTAGTGAGTAAGAGCGCCGGCCTCGAAGTTGGGATGACCCGAAATCAAATCCGGCCTCAGAAAATGAGCACCCACACATAAATAATGACTAGCCGTGTTACCTTGAGCAAGTTACTTAACCCCAATTGCTTTAAAAAAAAAGTAGTAATCAGAGGAAAATTTATATCTCTAAATGCTTATATCAATAAAATAGAGAAAGAACAGGTCAATGAATTGAGAGCAGGGACTATCTTTTGTCTTTGTATCCCCAGTGCAGCCCAGCACATATTAGCCATTTAATAAATATTTGATCACTGCTGAGATATATGTGTGTGTGTGTGTATGCATGTGTGTGTATAATTATGTTACTTTTCATGAGGAGGGACACAGAGAAAGAGAGAAAAAGTGAAGAGTGAGAGAGAGATTGAAACTAATTGTATCTCAGAAATACAAAATGGACCAAATGATTTTAGATGGAGTTAGGGCTCATGCTAGGGAAGTATAGGAGATGAACCTGGAAAGAGAGAATAGTCAGAATTTTGGGTGTTTTAATGCCAGACTAAGGAGTTCTTTAGGCCATGGGAAACCATGAACAGTTTTGTATTTTGTTGTTTGTTTTTTAATCAGAGTATGACATGAAAATTATATCTCAGGAAGATTAGTCTGCCAGCATGGTGCATGTAGTTTGGACTAAACTTGGAGAATATAGAGACAAGAAGCCCAAAAGAAATCCTTACATATGATCTCGCTCACCATATTGATATGATTCTTGGGAGAAATTGGTGTTATCAAACTACCAGAGGCACTCTGTTTTTGGCCTTATAGTTCTCCTCCCCCCTGGTTAAATGCTTTTATTCTAATATCATATGAGCTTCTTTCCTGAGCAAAAGGTAGACTCACCTCAGGGTCTGCAGTTTACAGTTAGGGTGTCTTAGCTCTTTACAAAGTATCTTCATTGATCTGTCATCCAGGAAACTTCCACTTAGTTCCAATTCCTTCAGGCTTTGCTTATTGCTGAGTATGGAGATAAGCTCCTGCCACTGACTGAGGATGAGAGGAGAACTGTACATCCTTAAAGAGGACACATACAAAAGAAATGATGATTACTCTTCTCAGATAAGTCCTTAATGTCCTGGGGGAACCTGAACCCATAGAAAAATTTGTGGACTTTTTCACTGGGCAAAGACGTGTTTGGACTATGCTTCTTTCTGCAAGTCTCATCAAGAAAGGAGTTGACCCTAGAGTGAAGCAAATTTCATAGGTGGCCAGAGGGAGAATTTGGGGCTAAACAAGTGGAATATTATAAATAACTTCAAAGACAGATTCACACAGGACTCTGCCCCTACAAAAGGCAGGATTAACACTGATAAGATTAGTCAGAGGACATTTCCTCCATTTATGCATATTGTAACCATTCCATCCATACCTTCTCTATGTCTTCCCAGAAATTCTCCAAAGAGAATCTGCCTAATATTCAGGAGCAAAAAAATATTATTTCAAGTTTGAGAAACATGAATGAGGAACAAATGTTAGAAGAACTAAAAATATCTTATCTAGAGTAGACTAATGGGGAAATTAAAGGTTTTCAAAGTTTTGAGTCAACCAATAAATCAACAACTTTAATTGTGTCCTTATTATGTACCAGGCACTGCACAGAGCATTGGGAAAACAAAAGCAAAAGGGAAACATTCCCTACCCTCAAAGAGTTTACAAATTCCAGTGGGAGGTGAGGGACAAAATGAATATATTCAAATCAAATACAAAATAAGGAACCTCTAGTAACTTGGCGGGGGAGGGGGGGCAGAGGTTAGGGCAGGAATCAGAAAAGGCCCCATGAGGAAGGTGGCTTTTGACCTGAGTCTTAAGGAAAGTACCTTTTCTACAAAACAATGAGGTTTTATGTCAATATCCAGTTACTAGTAACTCTCCCACCCAATTATCTCTTCTAGATTTTGTACATACTTTATATATGCATGGCTCCCCTGGCCTGAGTTTAAGTCCCTTGAGACCTGGAATTGTTTCAGTTTTTTTTTTTTTTCAGCAGTGCCTAGGATAGTGCCTGGAACATATTAGGCACTTAATAAATGCTTATTCATTAACTGAGGAGAGCATTTAGCAAACAGTGAAGCTTTCTGAAACTTGATTAAACCTAGTGACCAATACCTGCTTTTAAATGTAGGGATCAAGGTGGACACCTAAGCACTTTCAAAACACATGCCTTGGAGTCTTAGGGGAAAAGACCTAACTAGCCTAATAATACTCTTAGAATTAAAAAGGGTAAATAAATATAGACACATACAGAGCTAAAGTTCGACTGACATGCAGCTGCATTTTCTCCACACTATAGCATAACTTAATGCAGAATATTGAGACGAGGACATCCTTTTGTGTGTGAAGAGATAATCTTATTCTTGGGAAATATTCCATTGCCTGTTTTACCAGTGCCTCCTTCTGAATCTCATATAAACAATGAAACATTTCCAAAGGATCTGGGTGCAGCATAGTCCTCTGTATATTGCTTTCTGCAATCATCCATTGTAGTAATTCTGCCTTCACTCTTTCTGATATTGGGCAGGTAAAATTCCTTTCCACCTCTCTCACAATTTCTTCATTCAATAGGCCAAAAAGGAAACGCAATATGAAAACCTCTGTGCCAGATTCTCTGTACTGTTCCAGTAATTCTTTTATACCCCTCACAGCAGAGACAGAATCATCTCTTCTTTCCATCTCTTCCTCCAGCACATAGAACATGGCAGCAAAAAATTCCAGGAATCCCCTGTGAATGAAACTGTAGCAGTTTTTGTAGTCATTCTTTTTCTCAAGAATGTACATGCCCAGGAAAGCAGAGTCATCAGATACATCTAACCCGTGTCTCTTGAGGTCATCTCCATCAAATGTGAACTTCCCACCCCAGAATTCCTCTGCAGCCAAAGAACATAGGCCTCTCAGCTGGGTGCCGTGGTGCTGACTTGGAGAGCTCCCATCATTAGATAATCCAAAAGAAAGATAAGACATGTAGAGAGCCGTGGTGGTTTGGGGAATGAACATGGGTTCTTCTCCACTTTCCATGTGCTGCTTCAGGCAAGTGCAGACAATCCAGCACTCCAGGGGAACAGAACACATATTCAACAGAGAGTCATTGGCTTTTATCACACTTAGGGCTTTCAACACCTTAGCTTCATTTCTGAAAAACTTAAAGATGTATGTTTCAATATTAGCTTCAGTGAATCCCAGGATCTCTACATAATGTGGATTGTCTAATAAGGATTTGAGCATCCCCATACCTGAGGGCTGTGTCGTGATCAGTAACGATGACTTGGGAAATACTGTTTTCCTTAGTAAACTGCCGAGGAGGATAGATACTGGATGCTTCTCCTTCCAGTGTTGACACAGTTCAGGTTCAGGTTCTTCCGAGGGCCACTTCAGCTCATCAAAACCATCAATAATGAAAAGGAGTGCTTTTGGCTTGGACATAATTGTCTCTATGGGTGCTTGGAGGTCTGGCCAATCTCTGGAAATCAGATCAGCTAAACTCATCTCTAATGTAAGGCTTAGTGTTCTGCAGTTCAGATAAAAAACATTTTGAAACCTGTCTTGAAAGAGGTCTCCCTCTGCCCAGTCTAGCATTATCTTTCTAGTCAGTATGGTTTTCCCAATCCCAGAAGCACCGTAGAGCACAACAGTCTGTGGCCCATGTTTCTTCTTGTCAAGCCCAAATAATGCTGTCATGTCAATTATGTGTGCTTGTTTTGTCATGACTGAATTATGTCTATTTTCCATGGATATATTCTCAGGTTCTCTGGATTTACACAGAAGAAGAAAGGGTATGAATTCCTTGTGTAAGTCTCCAAGGTTTTTGAGACAAGAGCTACCATCCCAAGCAAGGCTGAATTTCTCTCTCATTCTGTTTATATATTTTCTTCTGTTGCCTATGACAGTGAGAGAAAAAAAAACATGAAAAATACAAGATAATATACATGTCTGATTCCAGAGAATTATGTCTAATTGGGCTGACTCTAGAGTCCTTAGAATAAAAGTATGTGCCTAGACTTAAGTCTTCAAAGGCATTTTTTTCATTATCAAACTCAGATCTCTATGTCTGAGCCCCAGAAAGTTTGCCAAATAACTTTTAGAGGAACCATTAATTTTCCCTGAGGCCATAGGCATACTAACAAATCTTGCCTAACACTAATGAGGCAAAACCCCTTTCTATCTCCTCAGATACCATAGATACACACTTTTCCCAATACAAGGAATCTTTAAAAGTTTCTAATCGTTTGGTGGAGAAGGACACTCAGAGAGCTATCCTGGGATGTTACCTTCAGGTTTTCATGTTTGGATAGTGAAAAGTATTATGGGAATGTGGGAAATACCTGAAACCTAATACTAAGTTGTATCTACTTGAAAAAAATGGGCATGCATATCCTGGAGTTCTCACTGTTAGGGGTCACGTGAACAACAAGATTACAAACCAAACATTTCCTCTAATTACTATAACCTTTCAAACCTCTACAAAAAAATGTGCCAAAGATAAAGCAACTTCAGTTGTGCCTATCATTCAGGATGCCCAGAGTCCAAAAGAAAGTTAAAATAACAGGACCTGACATTCAGGCCACTGTTTCTCCCCTACCTCCCATGCTACTGGAAGAACGGCTGCACTAGCAGACCCAAGAATATATGACACAGTCTTATATGAAAACCCACCACTATACTCTGGTCCCCCTTTCCTATTTCCAGTGGCATGGAGACCCTTGCTCCAGGGTTTGCTTAGAACTTGACATCCCATTTGGCCACAGCCCTTCAGAAACAAAAGCCTATCAGGGGCTGCAGCCTGGAAGCACCACTGCTGCAACATTCTGGATTGCCAATGCCAGGGAAAACAGGGTCTGATCTGCCAATGACAGACCAGAGAAGAGAAGAAACAGAGGCTACGGGTCAACAGGAAAAAATATCTGCATATGTGGAAGTATGCAGCCTACTAGAATCAGAATTATTAGAGTTGAATCATAGAGTCGAAGAGACCTCAGAAATAATTAAATTCAAGTTGGAACCTGAAGCATGAATTTCATCCCAAGTCGGGGAGGCTAGGTGGTGCAGTGAGTAGAGTGCTGGCCCTGGAGTCAGAAGGACCTGAGTTTGGATCCAGCCTCAGACACTTAGCACACACAAACAAAAACCTAGCCGTGTAACCTTGGGCAAGTTACTTAACCCCAACTGCCCTCCAAAAACTAAAAAAAAAAAAAAAAGAATTTCATCCCAAGTAGTCAGCTAATCTCTTCTTGAATGAAGTTTTAAGTGAAGGTCAAGATGACCATTGCTCTAGTTTCTCATTGAAAATGCTGAATACGTGTACTAGAGTGAACCTATTCCTCTGCAAGGAATACGGTCTTTAGAAAAATGTGAATTCTCAAAGTCCACATAACACTCAGGTACTCAGAACATATAAACTCCTCATATGACTCTAGAGCCCCTCCCAATAGCCCTGATCCTTATTTCTCTCACACTGTAAGAGTTCTCTTGGCCATTTCCAAGTACAGGAGGCCTTCTGTTCCAATAACTACATGTCTCCCAGTCACTATGGGGTTCACATATATACTAGATAGTACAAATAACTGAACTGGGAAAAAGAAACACTTTCTAAACAAAGCTTGACAGGAATTTCAGGAAATCTACTTCATCTGGGGTAATACATAGAGGAAAGAATTAAGATAACCAATGCAAGAAATAAGGAAAGTCATCTGGCTTTAGAAAAAGGAAGTGTAATCAGAAGACCAGTCCACATTTTAGTATGGGAACCATATGATTCTAAAACAAAGATCTCATATGTAGCAATTTTATCTGTTTTATAAGTGTGATATTATTTATGATGATTCACACTAGTCGTTATTTGAGTTGCTCCATATAGATATGGACAATTATAAGAGAGTAAGCAATAAATTGATAGCAAGAAGCATCTCTGAAATATGAGAGTATCAGAGTTCGTAGAGATGTAAAGAACTACCTTCAAGGAATATATGGACTGATAGAGGATATAGACATACTAATTTCAATTCAAATTAATTCAATAAAAACATACTGTTCGCAAGGCAGTGGTCATAGGGATACAAAAAGAAAAAGAAATATTTTAGCTATCTTTGAGCTTCCTGGAAACACATATATACAAGTTCAAAATATAACAAAGTCATTTCAAGACAGAATGTACATCAGGAAAGGCCTCAGTAGGATTTGCCACCAGAGCTATACTTTTGAGAAAGCTAAGAATTCTAAGAAAGAGATAAACATAAAGGATCAGCTATGCAAAGGCTTGGATGTGATACCATTTATAAAGAATGGCTAAGAGGTCAGAATGGAATAGAGAGTTAATGAAGTGGAATAATATAAAATGAGACCGGAAAGGTAAATGGGAGCCATGTTGTAGAATTTGGTAAATGTCTAGCCTTTTTATTTTATCCTAAAAACAGTAAGGAGCCATTGGAAATAATTGCTTAGGAAAGTGATATGTTTTGGGAATTTGGCAACTATTTGAAGGCATGAATAGAAGGGTAGAATCTGAAAGTAGGTCAAACAAGAGGTTGTTGTAATAGTCCAGAGAAGAGATAATGAACTAAGTCAGGGCTCATGTGACTAGAGAGAAGGGGATAGATGCTAGAGATGTTGTGGAATTAAGTTTAACAATGCTTAAAAACTGATTGGATATGGATAGTTAAGGAAAAGGAAGGGTAAAAGGTAGTTCCAAGGTTACAGTCCTGGATAGCAAGAAGGCTGGTAGAACTCAACAAAAATTGTCATGTTTGGAAGGAAACTCACAACTTGAAAGAATATAAGCATAAGGAACAGTAGTTATAAGGGAGAGAAATTTAGTTCTCCCTCGGTTGAAGTCTTTCCATCTTTACTCACCCATCAGAGGATCCTCAGCCTTTGCTTTTTCACACATCTCCTTCAATCCCATCTTCTCCCAAATTCTGATCACAACATCCCATACTCTCTGCTCATCAAAGAGATTAACTATAATAGAGGCCACTTTAGTATGACCAGCTTTCTCTAGCCGATTCTGATGTTTTCCTTTTAAAAATTCTTTCCCTACAAGATGATTTTTCAACAGCAGCTTGAATGTCTTCAGCTCTTCTTCCTTCAGCTCCCCTAGGTACTGGACTAGTCTCTGTCTGGTATTCACAGCCATCTCTTTCCCAGTACTGGATCTTCAGGGTCAGTAAAGAGGGAAGGGGCTAATTGATAGACTCAGGATACTGAGAATACCTGTTCCTGCACACATAGATATTCTTTATCCACGACTGAATAGTTTCTTCCCAGAAGAGAATGATAGGGGTGATAGAAGTCCAGAGATGAGTAAACAAACATATTTTCAAAATGAAAGAAGGTAAATAATGGTATCAGACTGCTGATCATGTTGATGGTCCCTGGAAAAAAAATCAGTGAATTGTTAAATTGGTAGTTTCTGAGTATTTAGGAGAAAGGCAATAGTCATTAGGAAACAACAAAAAATTCAGTTAGAACCAGATTTTAAATCAGTCAAGGAGTCAGTGCCTACTGTATGTCAGGCTCTGTGATTAGTGCCAGAGATACAAAGAAAAGCAAAAGACAGTCCCTGATCTCAAGGAACTACAATCTAATGGTGAAGGCAACATGCAAACAACTATATACAAACAAAATATATACAGAATAAATTAGAGCTATTCTCAGAGGGAGATCTTAAAGGGCTTCTTGTAGAAGATGGTATTTTATCTGTATCTTAAAGAAGCCAAGGAAGCTAGGAGGAGAGAGGAAGGAGAGAATTCCAGTCATCTGCTACTGAAGTTGCTATGACATCTAAGTTTTGAGCCACAAAACTGTCACATTGACAGTAATAAGGAAGTCTGTAGAGTGGAAGGTTTTGGGGGGAAACAATGAACTTAGTTTGGGGCATGTTGAATTTAAGATTTCTATGGGACATCTAGTTTAAAATGATAATTTAATCCCTGAGAGCTGATGAGATCATCAAGCAAAATACTATAGAGAGAAAAGAGAGTGTAAGACAAAGCCCTGGGGACACCCACCATTAGCCAGCCTGATTAGGATGAAGATCCAGTAAAGGAAATTGTTAAAGGAATGGAAAGGTGGTAGAACAGTGTCATAAAAACCTAGAGAGAAGACAGTATCAACAAGAGGGTGACTGATAGGGTCAAAGGCTACAGAGAGATCAAAAAGGATGAGGTTTGAGAAGTCCTTAGATTTGGCAATTAAAAGATCATTGGTAACTAATTAAGAGAGAGAGAAATTTGGTAGTTGAATGATAAAGTTGGTAGCTACACTGTAATAAGCTAAGCAGAGAATTGGAGGATAAGAAGAGGAGGCAGTGACTACAGATGGCATTCTCAGTGAGTGAGTTTGATTGTAAAAGAGAGGAGAGATTGGTACAAAGGCTGGTAGGAATGGATGGATCAAGCAAGGGTTTTTGAGGATGAGGGATAAATGGTGTAGGCATTAGGGAAGCAGGTAGATGGGGAGAGATTGAAGACAGGTAAGAAAGTGGGGATGATTTGGAGGGCATTCTGCTGGAGAATATGGGATGGAAAGGGTTCACTTGTACATGTAGAGGGGTTTACTTTGGCAAGGAGAAGGGGCCACACTTTCATGTGAGGTGGATGAAGGTAGAGATAGTTGCAGAAGGCATATGAGTGATGTGAGACAAGGAGAGGGGAGAGGGAACTCTCAGTGAATGGTCTCAGTTTTCTCAGTGAAATGTGAGGCAAGGTCCTTAGCTGAGAGCATGGCAGGGGTCTGTGGAGGAAGCCATGGGTTATTTAAGGAGAGATTAAAAAGTTTAGAAAAGCTGTTGTGGTGAATTGGTTAGTGGATCAATTAGAATCCTAAAAGAATTACCTTGCAACACTGAGGGCCCAATTCAGATTATGTATCATAAATTATTAGTGCTCCCAGTAAGAAGAGTTTTGTCATTTTATCTAGCTTAGTTCAGCTACATGTAAATAGGAGCAAAGGCAGCAGATGGAGCTTAGTAGGACAAGATTGACAGTACGTAAAAGGGGCAAGGTATTTGCAAGAAGAGGACAGTATAGAGTTGAACTGGCTCTCCAATGGGTCAAGATAGAGAAGGGAGGTGAATATGAATCAAGAAATTGGAGGTCATAGTGAGGATAAGCAACTTATCCTCAGGTTTGCAAAGAGGGAGAAGTAGATTGACAAATCCATTTTGATTTGAATGCATAAGGGAGTTTCAGAGTTAATGAACATGAAAGTGTGAAGCATTTGTGGGTGATGGCAAAATCAAAGATATGACCATCTTTCCGTGTAGCTGAGATGAGGTAGAGAAGTAAGTCATAGGAAATAAGCAAGTTATTGGGAGTTATAAGGATGTTTGAGGTCAACTGGCCCCATGGATAGAGTGCTGGGCCTGAAGTCAGGAAAATTCATCTTCCTGAGTTCAAAATCCTACTTACTAGTTGTGTAACCCTGGGCAAGTTACTTAACTGTATTTGCCTCAGTTACTCATCTGTCAAATGAGCTGGAGAAAAAAATGGCAAACCACTCCAGTATTTTTGCCAAATGGGGTCATGAAAAGTTGGACATGACTGAAACAGCTAAACAACAAGGGTGTTTCAGGAAGTATTAATCTGTTTAATATTACGTGGTATGAAGGCAGGAATTGGGGAGGAAAGACTTCCAGGCAGGCACTGAACTTGTTGAGGAAATGTCCTGGTGTTTGGTAGGCAAAAACTAGCAGAATGTTCATTAGTTGGTAGATGTGAATTGAGTGGACATCAAAGGAGGAGAAGTTACAGAGTGGTGGTTGTAGGGAGAGAATTAGAAGTCACAATTGGAAACAAGGAGTATTTCAGCTCCTCCACTCAAACACTTGGAAGAAAGGAGAGAAAGTGCTAAAGAGGGTCACCAGGGAGGTTATATCCTCAAGATGATGATGGATCAGGAAAACCCCAGAGGAGGGAGTAAGCATTCAGGTAGAGAGGGTGATCAAAAGTATAAGATTCTTCCTAGAGGTCAAGAAGAATGAAGATTGAGAAAAGTCCATGAAATTCGACAATTAAGATATCAAGGTAACTTTAGAGACAGCAGTTTCAATTGAGTGATTAGTTTCGAAGTCAGATTGTATAAGGTTTAGAAGAGAGTGAGGGAGGAAATAAGTGGAGACAATGAATGTGGATAACTTTTAAAAACACATTGACTGGAAAATGAAGAACTATAGGAGAGTTTGTAGGAATTACCAGGAATTGTGGTTTTAAATACTTAGAAGTCTAATGATTCCTGAGGAAAATAGGAGAAACTCAAATCCCTTTGAAGAGGTAGGGAACTTTCATTTCAGAACATTCAGACACAGATATTCTGTTGGTTAGTTTTGCCCAACTGCTCCCCCTCCTCCCTTCTTCTTCCTTTTTTTCTTCTTTGTTACAAGGCATATCTTTCTGGGAATAGAAGAGGGAAGGGGATGTTTGGAAATAAAAATGATGTAAATACAAAAAATTAAAATATTTTTTAAAGAATTATAATTACTTTAGCCTGGTGCATTACTTCCAAATCTGTGTATTCTCTTTTGTAAATAAACTTTTTTTTTTAAATCACACACTTCTGTAGTCTGTATTATGTAATGGCAGGGAGCAGAAGTGGGAAAACGGAAGTGGGTACACACAGAGGGCACAAAGATTTTCAGGCAGCAGCAGAGAAAGGGGAGGAACTTGTAAAGAGGGTTCAAATGAGGAGGTTTGTGAACTAGGGGCAAGGAGGAAGCAGGGGGTGGTGTCCCACACTGTCGCACATAAAAGATGAAAACTGTAAAGCCAAATGCAAAAGGTCATAGATTTTGATTTAGAAAGGACCTTAAAATTCATGCAGTACATCTCACCTCTATTTTCTAAGTGAAGAAACCTAGACCTGAAAAGCTTAAGTGACTTATAGAAGGTCACACAATAAGAGAGAGAGCCAGGGTACAAACTCAAGTCCTCACTAAAATGTGGGCTCCTTTATCAGTACTCCACTGACTGGTTTAGTTGAGAGGAGTTATTGCTCTGAGAAGCTGACTCAGTGAATTCAGTGAAGCCAATTCAAGACCAGAATCTTCAGCAGGGTAACTGATTTGTATAGGGTGTTATTAAGGGAGGGTTCTAAATAAAGAAGCTGGACCTGATAACATCGTAAACAACTGGGAGCCAATGAGGTTTCTTGAGTGTTGTCTAGTTTACTATTGTTGCTGTTAGTCATTTCAGTTGTGCCTGATTCTCTGTGACCCCATTTGGGGTTTTCTTGGCAGAGATACTGGAATGGTTTACTGTTTCCTCCTCCAGCTCATTCAACAGATGAGGAACTGCGATAAACAATGTTAAGTTATTTGCCTAGGCTTATACAGCTAGTAAGTGTCTGAGACAAGATTTTAACTCAGGGAGATGTCTTTCTGACTCCAGGTCCAGTGCTTTATCCACTTTGACACTTAGCTGCCTCGGGTCTAGTTAGTCTACAAGAATTTATTAAGTACTTACTATGTACCAGATACTATACTAAACATTGGGTATAAAAAGAAACACAAAAACAAGGCCCCTTACCTTAAGAAGTTCACATATTAATGGGGAAGAGAACATGTAAATATTGTACATGATTTATATGCGTATATATGCATACACATATACATATATACATACACACATACACGTGGGTGTGTGCTCTTGAATGAAAGGTCATCTCAGGGAGAAGGCACTAGAAGTGGGGTTAAGGATGGGCTCAAGAATGGGGATCAGGTGAGGAAAAGTCTCCAACAGTAGGTGGGATTTGAGCCAAATCTTCCGAAGGAAGCCAGGGAAACATGGATCAGGTGCTCTGTATTTGTATAAGTGATAGTCATGACATTGCCTTCCTGATATCATGGTTCTCTTCAAGAATGAAAGCCAAACAACAACAACAACAACAACAACAACAACAGTTGCAAACAAATAGACTTTCAGGCAGCTTGAATTCGCTCTATCAAGTTGATTATTAAATGTTCAGTAAGAGCATTTGCATCTAGAAAATCAAAGCTACAAATCAAAACTTAATTTATTGTTTTGTTGGTTGTCTAGACATAGGAAAGTGTTGGAGGAAATGTTAATAGTGCAGATTAAATTTTAAAATGTGCCCTAAACATTTACTACCCCACCCCACTTTTTAGTACATAATCATAGCTACAGCTACATTCTCAACACAGCATAAAAGACCTTCTCCCTCTTCCTCTTCTATGATACTGGTAATGTCCTTCACTAAGACTCAGTGCTGGAATACGTGTACCTGACATTCTTCCCTGAAAAGGGGACAGAATGACAGCTAAGGCTGTGATTGAATCCTGTGACCCTGATATAACAGCACCATGAGTTGCCCCAGCTTAAGTTCTCAAGAACTTCCACCCCCAGGCCCAGCCAGGATACTGTAACCAGGTTTGTGCCCAAAAAGCATTCACTTCAAGGTGCCCCATTGTTTGGGGTTTTACTTTAATCCAAGGTGGGTGAATGGAGGAAAGGGGATGATGGCAAGAGATAAGAAAGGGTTTAAGCTAGGATTAACAGAAGGTGGGTCAGGACTTCTGGAGAGGACTAGAAGAAGCAGGGGAGGAAGGAGGGGAGGAACTTGGAAAAGGAAGATAATAGGTTACAGGAGGGAGACATGGGAGGGGAAGATTAAAAGGAATATAGAAAGAACCATGAAAGACTAATGATGTGGACAGGGGGGAAAAAAGCACTTACCCTCTCATGGTTCAAAATAACTTAAGTCCTTCAGACCCTAACTAGGTCTTTCAATGTATCTGGTGGTATCTAAACCAGAAGGGTGGGACTTGGGGTGCCAAGAAAGAGCCCAAGACACCACACCCAAAAATCATTAGGGGGAACTGAAATTAAGTCTGAGCAAGAAGACACTGAGAGGGGTGGAGGAGCCAGTTGGGAAAGCTAGAGTAAAGAAACACATCCCCACTCCCAGAGGCTTTGATTCTGCCCTTCCCCATGATTTTGAGAGGTCCACCTTCCATAACCCGGAGCTAAAACCCAGAGGACTCTGACCAAACCATTCCCAGGTGTAAGGACTGAAGTGCAGCCCTTCTCTCTGCAGGGCAGAGAAGAGTAAGTGGTGTGTGGGGGCACCACAAGAGGGAAAGTAAGATCAGGCTTCCTTTTGTTTTTTGTCTTTATATTCCCAGCTCATAGCACATAATCTGACATTTTTAAAGAATGAATGAGAGAGTGAATGAATGAGTAAGTGAATGAATGAATGAGTAAGTGAACAAATCTGAGGCAGATCCCTGGATAAAGGGTCCTGGGAGAGCAATTGGGGTGAGGGGGAAAACTACTAACAAGGTAAAGCGATCCCAGTCCCCTTTTATAGACAAAACTCGCCCAATTAAGCATCCTCCTCACATCTTATTACAGGGTCCCCTCCACACCCCCTCCCTCCCTGTGAAGGTGAGGAATATCAGTCAGTCAACAAACATTTATAAAACACCTAATATGTGCCAGGTACTGTGTAAAGCTATTAGAATATAAAGAAAATCAGAAGACAGTCCCTTTTTTAAAGGAACTAGTGTGGGAAATAACATGCAGACAGCTATATATAATCAAGATATAGAAAAAATTGGAGATAATGCACAAAAGAGAGGCATTAGAATCAAGAGTATCAGGGAAAGTTTCTTATAAAAGGAGAGATGTTAGGAGTAGCTAGGTGATGCAGTGAATAGAGCACCAGCCCTGGAGTCAAATTTGGCCTCAGACACTTGACACTTAACTAGCTATGTGACCCTGGACAAGTCACTTAATCCCAATTGCCTTGCCTTTCCCCCTCCAAAAATTAAATAAATATTTTTAAGGAGAGATGTTAGCTGGAACTTGAAGGCAGCCAGGGAAACCAGAATTTGGAAATGAGGAGAAAGAGAATTCTTTCCAGACACAAGGTACAACCTGTGAAAAATGCCCCAAGTCAAGAGATGTAGTTTTGTGTTTGAGAAACTATCATAACTGGATTGCAAAGTATATGTGTGTGAGAAGACTGGAAAGCTGGGGAGGGCCATATTATGAAAGGTTCTAAATGCCAAACAGGGAATATTCTGTTTGATCATGGATTTGTTATGAGACTTCTGGAGTTTGAGTAGGGGAGTGACACAATCAGATCAATTCGCTGACTGAGTGAAGGATTGACTGAGCTGGAGAGGGACCAATGATAGAGAGCCATAACTAGCAGGCTATTGCAATAGTCCAGTTATTTGGTGATGAGGGCCTGCACCAGTGTGGTATTAGTATCAAGGGAGGCAAGGGAGCATATATGGAAATATTACAAAGGTAAAATTAACAGGCCTTGGCAGCAGATTGAATATGGTCTAGGGTAAGAAGAGTGAAGAGTTGAAGATGACACCTAGGTTTCCAGCCAGACTGACTGGGAGGATAGTGGTACCCCTAACAATGAATAGGGCAGTTAGAAAGATGGGAAGATTGTGGGGGGAGGGAGTAGGGGAAGACAGCAAGTTTATTTTGGACATGTGATTATTATGTCTATGGAAAATCTGGTTTGAGGTGTCCAATAGGGATTTGGAGATATGAGATTGGAGATCAGCAGAGAGATTGGGACTGGATAAATGGATCTAAAAGTCATCAATGTTGAGATGATAATTGAATCCATGGAATAGTATAGAGGGAGAAGACAGTTTATAACAAAGCTCTAGGGGTCACGTACTGTTAGTAGGCATTACCTGGATGGAGATCCAGCTAAGAATAGATCAGATGAATAGAAAGAGAACCAGTTGAGAGCAGTGTTGTGAAAACTTCACCTGTACAAAAATGTTTGTAGCAGTAAAGAACTGGAAACTGAGGGGTTGAGTAATGGATAACCAAATTATCATGTATGAAATTAATGGAATACTATTGTGCTGTAAGAAATGATCAGGGAGATTATTTCAGAATATCCTGGTAAGACTTGTATGAACTGATGTAAAATGAAGTGAGAAGAACTAAGAGAAGAAAGTATACAATAAAAGCAGTATTTTCAAAACTATCAACACTGAAAGACTTAAGAACTCTGATCAACACAGTGACCAACCACGATTCCAAAGGACTCATGATGAAATCTCCTGCCCCCTCCAGAGAAAGAAGTAATAAATTTAGAGCATGGATTGAAACCTATTTTCTTTTCTTTCTCTTCCTTCCTACCATCCTAGAAATATGAGACTGGGCAGCCTAACCCCAGGAGACTCCTGCTCCCTAGGAAAGTCCATGATGATAAGGATGGAGTAAGAGAAGGGAACCTTCCAAAACTAGCACTCAGCCTCCCAGTGCAAAGCAAGGCTGCTGATCCTGGCCCCTGGTCAATACCCTTGCCTTTTTTTTTAGTAATGCTTGGCCCTGGACCTCCAAATAAAAAATCTCTGAGAGCTCAGTATGGTGTGACTTGGATGAAGGGGAGGAGCGCTCCAAATCCCAGCTCTGCTTTTAGCAACTGGGACCACAAATATTCCCACGGTCCCCTAGTCCCTAGTTTCCTAATCAGTTTACTCCCTATCTCCTACCCATCCCTAGAGATCTAGGATAAAGCTGACTGAATCTTAGCTCCTGGAACTGCATTAGCCCTGGTCTTTGCTCTGGCTCCAAGCTAGGGTAAGTGAGTGGCCAGTAGTGTGGGGTTTGAGACATGTCACAGGAAAGAAAAGGGGCCAGAACTATACTCTGAAGAAGGTTCAAGTAGTGGGGACTGGGGAGAGGTCTAGTAGAGACATTACTGTGAATAGTGATTTTGGGTTCCTCTCCCCAGGCAAAGAGCTCTAGGAGCCACCTTAACTATCTCTTCATCCCCAGGACAGACAGGAGTCTTTTGAATTTTTTAAGTCATTGGGAAAAGAAACAGTGTCCTGATCCAGGTGCATATTCCAGTGTCTTACAACTTTCAACAGTAAGTCCTTTTTTTGCTTTTTAACTGAATCTTTCTTGCTGCACCAATCTCCGGATCTTGCTATATCATATGTACAGATAGAAAATAAGGGTCAGGGAGCCTTACTTTAAGCCCCTCCAGAGAAGCCTTTATTATAATAAAAATAGTCAGATTAATGCTCCTCTAAATTCTTCCCCTGATGCTTCACTGTGGCATAAGGTACCCTGGATTCTTGAAGTTTATGCCGAAAGATCACTATCAACTGACATTTATCTAAATGCCTGCTATGTACAGTGTGATATTCTAGGTGTTAGGAAAGAAGTAATCTTTAGATAATGCAGGATTTCTGTCCTCCCAGATTTTAAAGACTCTAGCAGGTGCTATTAAGCAAGATAGGGCTCAAGTATGGGCCCAGGAACACTCTGGATCTCTGTTGTGTGACATCCAGCCTAGTTAAATAAAAAAGGCTCATGAACAAAAGGCTGGCTACCAGATAATGAATTCCTTTGGTTACAGTAGCTCATGAAAAACCTTATCTACTAAGGATTTTAATAGGCTACAGTGACCAGTGTAATCAAATGAATGAAATTGTGGCTCTTTTAATGAACTGAACTGATCCAGGATAACACTACTTTCCATTTATACCATAGATTATATTTTCTAAGCCTTTTACAACCATGATCTGGTATGATGCTTGAATCAACCTTTTGAGAAAGGTAGGGAACAAATTATTGTCCCCTTTCAAGAGAGAAGGACATTGAGTGGACAAGAGAAAGAGGTGACCTGTGTGATGTCACATAGCTCAATAGTGATAGGGCTGCAATTAAAAACTCAGGTATATAGTTATACAATACAGGAGTCGTTTGACCAAATCAGCCAGAGGGGTGTCCTAAGTCCCTGTAGCCTTTTCTTCTTCATGCTTTATGGTACCTGAATTTCTATTTTAATTCTTGATTCAAGCCCTCATTTCCTTCCTGGGATCTTATCTCCCAACAGACCTAAAAGCTACAACTATACACCTCCAGCTGTTGTCCCCAAGACACTATCTATCTCATAAAGCTACAGTCTGAATCATGGAGGGTATGTCCAATATCTGTTTACATTTCCCCATAGCCTGTCAGACACTCTGCATGTCAATCCAGGGACATTCCCAGTCTCTCTCTAACCTCTAAGAGGATCTCTGGCGAAGACTGGGTGGGATACACTGTGTTATATAATTTGCCATGTCATAGTACAGAGGATGGTGAGCTGTGCTTTGCCCATCTTCCCCTAGAAAGAGAGAAAATGGTGGTCTCCATGTAATGTGTGAAGAATTTAGATTAACTACCTAGAACAGCTTCTCAGCTGAGATGGAATGAATGAAACAGAGCAGCAGTCACAAAGTCCTTGACATTTGGGAAGATTAAGGGATAGTCTTCTTCAAAAGCAGGCATTCTGCATTTATTTTAAATGCAATAAAGGCAAAAGATAAGATTTTTATGCAATCTACATTTATTTGTGCTTATATATTTATTGTACTTATACCAATTGTATTCCAGACTGATACAAAGATAAATAAGACAAAGTGTCTCCACTCATGGCCTTTACAAACTAGCAGAGTTAATACATACATCAATTACTCTCAGGTAATGGAATAATAAGTGTACAAGAGACACAAAATTCTATATGAAATATAAGGGGAGAAAGATCAGGTCTAACTGGATGAACAAAGAAGTCTTTAAAATTAGATTGGATTTCAGTAGGCAGAGAGGGTAGGAAGACTGCAGTTCAGCTACATAGACCAGGGTGAGAAAGGCTTAGAGATAGGAAAATGCAGGAAGAATTCAGGGAAGAGTGAGTTATTCAGAGGCGGTTTGCATAGTACAGTTTTGAACTTGGAGTCAAGAAGACTGGGGTTTGAATTCTACTGCCTATATCTAATATCTACACGGTAGTGGGCAAATTGCTTTTTTTCTCTGAATTTCAGTTTTGTCATATTTTAAATGGGGTTAATAAAGGCACTAACCTCACAATATCATTGTAAGGATCAAAAGGGATAATGTATACAAGGGCTTTACAAACCTTGAAGTGCTGTATTTTGTTGTTCAGACAGTTTTCAGTCATGTCTGACTCTTTATGACCCCCTTTTGGGGTTTTCTTGGCAGATATTGGAGGGGCTTGCCATTTCCTGCTCCAGCTCATTTTACAGATGAGGAAACTGCAGCAAACAGGGTCAGTTGACTTGCCCAGAGTCACACAGTTAGTAAGTATCTGATGCCAGATTTGAATTTAGGAAGATGTCTTCCTGACTCCAGATCCAGAACTCTGCTTTACCTTAGGACATTTTAGGAAGTAGAGCACAGAAAGAGGAGTAGTGTGACCTAAGTATATAAAGGTAAGCTAGCATCAGAATATAGAAGACTTGTTAAGGAAGTTTAATAGAAAGACTAATCTGTCAGTGAAGGATGAATGGGGGTGGTAGAAGAAAGTGGAGGTAGGAAAAAACTGTTAGGAAACTATTACAGTATTCTTACTCATGTTTGTAGTAGGTTAGTAGGAATGGGAATGGGAATAGATAAGAAATTTATTTACAGGAGATTTTGTGGAAGGTAGAATCAGTCATACTTGTTCATTAAAGAAACTCATTGGATATGAGAGGATGAAGGAAGGGAAAGGATTGAAGATAACACCTGTGTTTCAAAAATAGGATTTGGATTGAGAAGTAGTGTCCCTAGTATATAAAAAATTATGAAGTCAGAAAGAGAAATCTGTTGAGGAAGCAAAATTATAATTTTTGTTTCAGAGATACTGTGTTTGAACTGATGCAGTTGGAGATGGATGCAGTTGGAGACACAGATCAGAACTTAAGGAGAAAATACATGATTATAGCTAGAGATATAGAAATCATCTCAGGTTTATAGTTGAAACCATGGGAATGAATTAAATTGTCAGGAGACAGAAACAAGGATGGTCAAGGACACATGTCTGGAAGAAGTGGCGAAGAGAATAAGGTACAGTTAGAATAATAGGAACACCATAAGAATGAGAGTGTGGGAGCCAAGGGAGGTGAGGTTATCTAGAAAGAAGGGTTAGTCTACAATGTCAGATGCTTCAAAAGCCAGAAGGATGAACATGGGGGAAAAAGTCTTTGGTTTTAATGATTAGGATGTCACTGGTGACCCTGGAGGGAGTAGTTTGAGTAGAATTGTGGTTATGGTGTTAGATGACAGGAGTCAGAAAAAGAAAAGAGTAAAGGTATAGAGCTGGAGGTATCACTTTCAGGCAACCAGATCACTCCACAAACCGTATGAGGGAAGGGGAAAAGAGATGAGATACCATAAACTGAGAGAAATATTTTGCCCTTTCTACTACTATAATGCCAGCTAATCTCTTGGGTTGGGGTGAGGTGGCAAGGCTAGTCACATTAGCTTGGGCCCACTGGATGCGCCCGGTTCCTGCAGGAAGAGCACATAGGCCCAGGACTAATACCCTGAATTCCATCTGACAGCCAAGATGCTGCCAGAATTTAACTTTCTCCCTCCTAGTGCCCTTCGGGCGGTTTGGCTCCCATCCACCTGCAGTTATGTCTCAGACTACACATCTTTCTTTCTGCTTCCGTCTTTCTTTTTTCTAAACACAGAGCTCACAGTGTCCTTTCTTTGCTAGAGACCAAAAACTGAATCTTAATTAGAGAAAATCATAGAATCAGTTTTAGAACTGTAGATCACTTCAGGGGTATCTAGTCCAATATCTAGTTCTCTTCTATCCCCTTCCATCCAATACCCAGTGCAGAAATTCTCTGGATAGCATTCCTAATAGGTCAATTTCTAGCCTCCCTTTGAACACCTTAACTGACAGGGAACTTAATACTTGCCAAAGCAGTCAATCCTTTTCATAATTGGACAGCTCTAATTATTAGGAAACTGCTTTTTTTTGAGAGGCAGTGTGGGATGAATGAATACTACATCCAGAGTCAAAGAACCTTTGTTCAAGTCCTGGCTCTCAATTTACTAAACTGAGTGATCTTGGGAAAGTCACTATCTCTCTGAACTTTTGTTTCCTAAAATGAAGAGACTAAACCAGACAATCTGTAAGGTTCTTTCCAGATCTCCATCTGTTATCCTACAAACTTCCTTTTGCTAATCCTAGTTCTGCTTTCAAGGGTAACACCAAATATTTATGTAATCCCTCTGTGTTAATGGTTTAATTTAGCATTGTCCCTGACCCAACATCTCTGGGTTTTTTTCACCAAAAGTCCTGACTTTTGGTGCTTTAATGAAAAGTATCATAAGATCAGAAATTTAAATTTGGAAGTAACTGGTGGGATAATTAGAGATCTTGTGGCAATGCAGAAGGAAGGAAGGAAGAAAGGAAGGAGGGGAGGAGGAAAGGAAGGAAAGTATGAAGAAAGGAAGGAAGGAGGGAGGGAGAGAAGGAAGGAAGGAGGGAAGGAAACAATAATTTATTAACTACCTACTATGTGCCAGGCACTATACCAAATATTTTACCAATATTATCTCATTTGAGCCTCACAATAACCCTAGGAGTTATTATACAATTGAAGAAAATGAACTTCAGTGAATCACCTGGGGTCACAGAGCTAGTAAGAGTCTGAGGCTAGATTTGAATTCAGGTCTTCCTGACTCTAGACCCAGTGCTTTATCAATCGCACTATTTAACTGGGAAAGATAGTGAGGGCGAAAGAATCTTCTTCTTGTTCCTCACCAGTTTTGTAATCTCTGTCCACTTTCAGTCATTTCTGGGTGTTTAATGTAGGGAAGGAATGAAGGAAATAAGCATTTATTAAGCACCTAATATGTTCCAGGTACTGGGCTAAGCACTTTGCATATATTATCTCACATGATCTTTGCAATAGCCCTGGGAGGCCATGTCATCTTACAGTTGAAAAAACTGAGGCAAACAGAAGTTAAATAACCTGCCTGAGATCATACAACTATTAAATATCTAGGGCCAGATTTGAACTCAGGTCTTCCTGACTCCAGGCCAGAACTCTAACCACTGCACTACCTGGCTGCCTACAGAGGATCTTCCTGGCATTAGAGAACTGACACATAAATTAATGACAATTGGTATGAGTTTCCTGGCCACAGCAAGGACCCCACACAAGGTTCGTCATGTGAGATGGCAATGTGTCTGGGTAATTAATGCACAAGTAAGTAGAGTCATAGAACTTTAGAACCACAGAATCCTAGAAATGTAGAGGTAGTAGAGATGACCATCCTCCTACCCACTATTAATATCACATGGTAGGAATATTAACTGCTGAGGAAAAGCTAATTCTTTTCCCTCCCCCTAGGATCACCACAAATTAGGGCTATCCTATTCTCTCTGACGACAGATCTCAAACTCCTTCCTCCAATCCTGTATCCCCCTATTGCCACTATTTGGTCACTTACCCCTATCTGCTACCCCTGTTTACTCGACTCATTTTCTGGCAAGTAATGGGGCCCACTCCTAAGTTTTGTTTTTATGAACATCTGTGAACATCTGTGTGTATGGGGAGGGGCTGGAATGAAGTCTCTTGGGAGACAGTTCCACAAGTATGGTTTCTCTATCTGCCCTCACAGACGAATAAAGAAACTATAAAGTGAAATATTATTGTCAGATACATGTTGGGAGAAGGGCAGAGTGGAGTAAAGATCACAAAGTAGAACAATCTAGGATGAAAAGACCAATGAAGATTAGATTCTTTTCTGATCAATCTAAAATACTTTTTTTGGAGGAAGTCAGATTTTTATTAAGGATGGGTGTTTTTCTTTTGCTGCTGGTAGAGACACTATTGTGGGTAGGATGATCCTTTTGTTTTTCTTTTTTCTTCTTCTTCAGTTGAGTAGAGGAGGGGAAAGAGAAAATATGTGTATGTTAAAAGAAATAATAATTTTAAAAATAATTTTAAGAGTAGAAAGTGATTTCTTTAGTCTGCTGTGAGATTCTCCGACCCTCTCCTTTATTTCTCTTTGCCAAGAATCTTCTTTTGTTTTGTCTAGATCAGGAAGAAGAAAAGTCTCCTGTATATCATCCCACAATGCTCACTGCACCTATCCCCAATGTCACTGCCTTCCACCCATCCACCTTCATCTTGTTGGGCATCCCAGGCATGCAAAACCAACACATCTGGATCTCCATTCCCTTTTTCTCCATGTATATCCTTGCCCTTGCAGGTAATGGCACCATCCTTTTTATCATCATGACAGACAAGGCTCTACATGAGCCCATGTACCTCTTCCTCTGCCTGCTGTCCATCACAGACCTGGTTCTCTGCTCCACCACACTGCCCAAGATGCTGGCCATCTTCTGGCTCAATGCCCACACCATCTCCTTTCATGGCTGCCTCACCCAGATGTTCTTTGTCCATGCTGTCTTTGCCACTGAGTCAGCAATTCTGTTAGCCATGGCTTTTGACCGCTATGTAGCTATTTGTCGCCCACTGCACTACACATCCATTCTCAATACCACTGTCATTGGGAAGATTGGAGCAGCATGCGTTGCCCGGGGCCTTCTCTTTGTCTTCCCTTTTATCATACTCATTAAGCGCCTCCCTTTCTGTGGGCGCCACATCCTTGCCCATACTTACTGTGAGCACATGGGCATTGCCAAGCTAGCCTGCACCAGCATTAAGCCCAACACTATCTATGGACTCACCGTGGCACTCTCAGTCACAGGAATGGACGTGGTGCTCATTGCAGCCTCCTATGTTCTCATTCTGCGTGCTGTGCTGCGCCTGCCTTCCCAGGATGCCCAGCTTCGAGCATTCAGCACCTGTGGAGCCCATGTCTGTGTCATTCTTGTCTTCTATATCCCTGCCTTCTTCTCCTTTTTCACCCACCGCTTTGGCCGTCATGTGCCCCCACAAGTACACATCATTCTTGCCAACCTCTACCTCCTTGTGCCTCCTGTTCTTAACCCACTAGTGTATGGCATCAATACCAAGCAGATCCGCACTCGGATCCTAGGACTTGGCCTGTGGAGGAGGTAGCAGTGCCCTCTCCTCACATTCTGAGAGATCAGGAGAAAATGGGTAAAGTTCCCCACTAAGAAGCTCCTAAAAGCCTATGCAGACCAAAGGTAGTCCATGGAACCCACCTAGAAATCATAACTTTTCAGGAGGCAACTTACCAAGTATTATCTAGGACCTTTAAGGTTTCATGTGACACTGGATCTGGATACCATAACAACTCTTCTAGTGGGGGCCAGCCCTACATAAGATATGTATTAATGAGTTGATTCTTATACTCAGGTCTAAATGGGAAAAGAACATGAAACAATGGAGAGCCAGTGAGCATCTTGGCCAGAGAGTGAACCCTGCAGTTTATCCATTTTGTCTTGTGGGTTATGAATTGGGAGGGAAGAGCAGGCATTAGAGATGAATGCTTTTCATTCTATAAATGGAAAGAGGAGCCTTTTTGTAATATCTCTTCAGGGTAGGGTCCCAGGATGTCACACTTGACTCATTTCCTGATTTCCTTCAGATGATGAAGAAATCTATAAGCAAGTGACCCCCACAAGCTAGATCTAAGAGCCTGATCCCCCTGCCTCCATATCTCCTACTCTAGCTCTTCAAGATGGCAGCCTGTACAAAACTCATCCACCTCTAAAAGTTCTCTGGAGAATTTGTGGTTTATGAACCCTTCCCCAATTATGCTATTGTGTCCTGGTCTCTTACTTAATAAGAGATTGTCTCTTCTCAGGTAGAGAATTATAAATGTTCCGAATTGGAAGAAACTCTATTTTCTTTAAAAAAAATTATGTCATGATGGCTATGTGGCACAGTGAATAGAGCACCAACCCTGGAGTCAGGAGGACCTGAGTTCAAATCGAGCCTCAGATACTTGACACACTTACTAGCCATGTGATTTTGGGCAAGTCACTTAACCCCAATTGCCCTCCAAAAAGCAAAAACAAACCAAAATTTTTAAAATGTCTTTTGCTTTTATATTACTTTCATTTCCTTAAATATAACTTCTATGCCCAGAGAGTAATCCCTTAGAATAAAGAATTTAAAAAGAGAAAAGCAGTTTAGCAAACCAACTAATACATCAACCAAGTCTGACATTTTATGTGAAATGGAAAAGACCTTAAAAGTTGTCTAGCTTAGTTTCTCACCTAATTTAGATCTCTCCTGTATAGTGTCTCTGAAAGGAGGGTCACATAGGACTGCTATTATTTGTAAAGATATTTGTAAATGATAAAGTGCTATGTAAATATCATCCATTATTATTTTTAATGATGGGAAGTTCACTACCTCTTGAGGAAATCCATTACATTATCAGACAGCATTAATTATTAGGAAATTCTTTCTTATATAAAAAAGAAATCTAATTTATTGAAACACTTATGCATTGGTCCTAATTTGGCCCTCTAAAGCCAGATTTTAGGATTACAGGTAGAGAAGTATGAGATTCTAAGGGCTATTCTAGTCCACCCCCTCACTTGATTGATAAAGAAATTGTACCACAGAGAAGGGAAATGATTTTATCAACAACATACAACTAATAAGTAGTAGGGCAGTTATTCAAGTGCAGGGACCCTGATTCCAAGACTGTTGTGCCTTCTGCTATGGGGCTCTTCTACTGTGTTATCCTGTGACCCTCTAATGTATGGGACAGGAGCATGAAAAGAAAGAGCTTGAAAATCTTCCACATACAAACTGATTCCAAACCTGGGGGTAGGCTCCTAGCTCTCATTATGGTAACAAAACTAAAGAGATTTTTTTTCAGTGAGGCATTCTGGACGTTTACTTGGTTAGCATGCTAACAATGAAGTATCCAATGGAAATATTCGGGAACCTTCTGTGGTTACCATGGTAACATACTTGCATGGACTAACTAGCATATTTTAGTATTTTCACTGTAACATTCTATGATTCCAAGATAAGACATTCTGGTATTTTCTCTATAAGTTAGGTAGAAGAGGGATACCAAGGGCATTTACCAGTTCTGGAGGAGTAGGTTTGCCTCTGGGCATATTTGCAGTTCATTCATATGTGTATGTATTATGTACATATGTATATATATGTATATATGCATATGTATATATACATATATGTGTAGGTATATATGTTATGATTCCTGTTGACAGTATACATATATAATAGCAGATCTATAATTCTTGGGGTGGGGGAGATTGAGAAAGAGAGAGAGAGAGATAGAGAGAGAGAGAAAAGAGAGGAGAGAGTTAGAAGTCTAAAACCAGTTTCTCTATATTATTACACATGAGATCTCCTTGATTACTAGTCTTAGTCTCCAAATCCAATAAACCTGAGAATGAATTCAACAAAGAACTGGAAATGTTTAATCTAGAGAAAGCAAGACTTAGGGCAGGGAGATGGGAACACTGACACTGTCTACAAGTACTAATTAGATGTCAGCTTCTCAAACTCAACATGTCAAAAACAGAACTCATTCTTGCCTTCTTTCAACCCAGCCATCCTCGAGACTTCCCTGTTTCAGTCATCCTGCACTCTCCCCTCTCAGTCACCTCCCTTGTAAAACAACCTTCACATACATCCCTTTTTCTCTCCTCACCCAGCTATCATCCTGCTTCAGATCCTCATTACACTTATGTAGATTACTTTAATAGTCTTCCAATTTGTTCTGCTGTTTCAGAGCTTTCCAATCTGTCTTCTACATCAGAGGTTGCTGCCCACAAAACTCTCTATGAAGCAGATTAAAACAGAACTGGGAAAAGTTCAATAAAATGAAATAAAATTAAGCATAAACAATTTTAATATGTGCTTTTCTAAGTCAATATGTGCCCACACAGGGATCTGTTTCTATTTGAATGTGATACTGATGCTCTACATAGCTCCCCAAATAATTTTTCCTAAAGCATGGATATGACCATGTCACCTGCTTAGAACAAACAACAACAAAAAAGCAACCTTCATTGGTTCCCCATTACTTTTAGGATAGAAGACAAACTTCTCACTTTGGCATTTTAGGTCATCTACAATCTGACTCCTCTCCCTTTTTTCACATTGTTCATCTTAACACCCTATAATCCACCAAAGTGGACTACTAGCTTTCTCCCAGACTCAGTGTTTAAATTCCTATAGTCAAGCCTCTGCACAAGTCACCCTCCTTTTTTAGAATGTATTCTCTCCTCAGTTCTGTCTCTTAAAATCTTTGTTTTTCTAAAAGGCTCAACTCAGGTGTCACTTTCTCCAAGAAATCTTCCCTGATTCTCCCACTTATTAATGCTCTTTACTCCCACCCCTTGAATTACTTTGTACTTATTTATTTGTGTATGAGTGATTCCCCCCAGTAAAATGTAATTCTTTAAGAGCAGGGACCATTTCATTGTTTTCTTTATATTTCCAGCACCTGGCCTTGTTCCTTGAACAGAACAAATGTTTAATAAACATTTTTGCTGAATTGTTTTGAATTATTTGAATGATTGTAGTGTAGTTTTGCTTGGAATCAGAATATAAAATTGGATGGAAATTTCATAGAGGCGAATTTTGATTAATGGAAGGAAAAAACTTCCTAACACTTAAAGTTATCCAAAGTGGAAATGGGTTGCCCTAGCAGGTAGTGGATTTTATCCCAACCTACCCTATTGCAAGTCTTCAAAACTGACTGTCTACTTGAAATGGATGTAGTACAATGATCAGTGTGGGGGCAGAATGGTGGTCCTCTTCAGGTGGTATCTGCACTTCTGTGGTACCTTCCAATTTTTGAAATTCTATGACAGAGAAAATAGAAATTGGGACATAGAAGGAGTGGATTGGTAAGAAGAGTTGGGGGAATAACACGTGAAATAACAAAAAAAGAAGGCATTTGGTGAGCTGTAGGATGGATGAAAAGGAAAATTGGCATAGATAGAGAATGATATTACAAGAAAGGAGAGGGGAAAATAGATGTGTTCAGGATGGAATATAGAAAAACAAGGAAAGAAGGTATGGAGTGAAAAGAAGAGATAATGTGAAAAAGGGACAATATGAGGAACAAGTATATAGAGTCAGGGTAATATGAAGAGTGAAAGATGGGAAATATGGATGGCGTGAAGAAGGGCAATTAGGGGTTGGGGATGGATTGAAAAGAGAAAGCAGATAGCAATTCTCATGATAGCATGCTCCTTTGCTAATGTGGAATGCTAAGTCACTGAAAGTAATACACAATGGAAGCTGGTGAAGGGAACAGAAAGAGGCCCGGCTTTGAATAGGAAGTGAAATGAAGAAGTGGATTTTCGAAGTCATCCTTCTAATTTTAGCATATTCCCTGTTAATATATCTGCTTGTGCTCTAGGTTTTTTAACTGAATTTTCTTCCTCTTGAAATCTTTGGTGGTTTGTGACTTATTCCTTGTTTTCATCTCACTTTCTGATTCCTCCCCACTTTGATGCCTTCAAGGGTAGACTGTAGAGCTGCCTCAGCCTTATCCCACTTCAGGGAATTTACTTTTGACGGGACTCACTCCCTACCCTTAGTAACTTGGGGGGAGGAAGGGAGGGAGGATGGAGAAGTGAGGTTTACTGAGTTACTGAGTAGCTCTCAGTAAACATAGACTAGAAAAGAAAAAAACAAGTAGGATTGTCTAACTGGTCTCTTTCAAGCCTGAGGTGCCCCTCTTCAAAAGCTTCTCTCAATCTGCTATACTTTTGTCCACCTCTCATGTCATTTCCCATATCTCTGCTCCCATTTCCCTGCCCCGAAGTCCTGAATAATAATGACCTCTGTTTTATTTCCCACAAAGATGCCTGATGAGCCCATAAGGAAAAAGAGCTTCAAGACATCATTATAATCCCATGTAAGACACTTGTGCCAATTGTCTTCTATGCCTGGGTTACTGAATTTATGAACTGGACCTCACAGCCCAGATCACAGCTAAATGGTGTCACTAAAGATTTCTGAGGAGAAATGTAATATGGTCTGTATATTGGGAAGCTTACTGTGAAAGATGTATTGGAAAAGGGAGAATGGAAACAAAGAGACCAATTAGGAAGCTATTATCATGGTCCAGATGAGTATTTTAGTAAGTCTCTAATTAAGTACATCCATAGTTAGAGGATATGACAGATGATGTCTAACAAAGCAAAATCAGGTGAAACAGTTAGCTACTGGTTAAGGGACTAATTTTCGAAAATATGGTTAAAAGGAATTGGCTATAAAAGATATTATAAATACATAATAAAAGAACTTTGCAAATTATTGATGTAAACATTAAGGAGTCAAGAAGAATCCAAAATAACTCCAAAGTTTCTAACTTGAATGATGGGGAAGCTGGTGGTAAAATCATTAGACATTTAGAAACAAGGTTAAGAAGTAGGATTTTTAAAAATAATTCATTTAGTTTTGGACATGTTGAGTTTAAAATATCAAAGGTGGTCATATCCCGATGGCAACTGGAAATTCAGGACTGGAATTCAAGGTAGGGATCAAGAAAATGATTACAGGGAAGAAGTCACTAAGAGATTAGGAAGTCTGAGACTATGGGGATTATTCTATGGTAAGACTGTGACATCTATGAAAAGGGTGCTGGTTAGGTGGTTACTGTCCTTCATTTTCAAAGAGAACCAAAATGACATCACTATGTTGGAATCAAGATACAGTGTGTCCAACTATGGCTGATCAGACCAATACAAGCTTGGAAGACTCTACTACAGGTCAGGCAACAGTAGTCCATGTATTTCATATTTACCTGGAGAGGCTTATACAAACTTAGGCTGAGTGAGAAGAACAGAACCAGGAGAAATTTGTACACAATTATAAATATGTGTGTGATGACCAACTTTGATAGACTGGACTCTTCTCAGCAATGCAGGGTTATAAGTCAACTCCAAAAGACTCATGATAGAGAGAGATGTTTCTCATCCAGAAAAAGAACTAGAAGAAACTGAGTTTGAATCCAGATTGAAGCAAACTACCTGCTCTCTGTCCTTTTCTTGTTTGGTTTTATTTCCTCTTTCCCATTGTTTATTTCATCCTATACAATCCTTCTTTATAACCCAACTAATATCCAATGTGAAACTATTTGCAGATCCTATACTTGATTGTATACCACCATGGAGGAGGGGACAGGGAGGGGGACAAAATTTGAAACTCAAAGAATTGTGGAATTGAATCCTGTAAACTAAAAGTAAACAAACAAATTAAAACCAATTTTTTTTTTAAATTGTCCATGTGAACATTTGGAGTGAAGATGTTTCTAAATGTGTGCATCTCACATTTCTTTCAGGCTACTGCAATTGTGCTTCCATCTTTGATGTGGACATACTGTGCTGGGCAGTCATTTGCCAGTGTCAACCATGTCACACAATCGATTCCAAAGTTCTTTAGAGAGACTTTGAGAGTGTCCTTATGTCACTCCCTCTAACCTCCATGTAAGTGCTTGCCTTGTGTGAGTTCTCCATTAAAATGGTATTTTAGGCAAACATATATTTAGCATTTGAACAATGTGACCAACACGATAGGAGTTATGCTCACTATAGTAGAGTTTGAATGGTTGGCAATTTAGCTTGAGAAAGGACCTCAGTGTTTTGTCAGGTGACCTTCAGAATCTTCCTAAGACAATTCACATGGAAGTGTTCAGTTTTTTGGTGTGGCACTGGTAGACTGTCCAGTTTTTACAAGTATATATAACAATGAGGTCAGCACAACAGTTCTGTTTGTTAGGCTATCTAATACCTCTTCTCTCCCATACTTTCCTTCAGAGCCTCTGAAACACTGAGTTAACTCTGGCAATGAGTGCCTCAGCCTCTTCATCTATGTGTACATCCTTGGAAACTATACTGCCAAGATAAGTAAACTTATCCACAGCACTCTGTTTCTATTTGCTATAACTGATGGTTCCACCTGTGGACGATATCATATGGTACTGACTGGTAGAGAACCTCTGTTTTCTTGGTGTTAATTATTAAACTAAAATTAACACCAGCGGAGAGAGAATCAATCCGTACTCTGTTGCACCTCAGCCTCAGAGGCTGCATTGGGTGCATAATCATTTGTGAACAAAAAATCATGCAATTTCAAGTTAAATAATTTACTGGCAGTGCAGTAGTTGACCTTGAAGCTGTTTTCACCTTCATTAAAGATGTCTGGACAACATTGTTGAAAAAATCATGCTAAAAATCATGGGAGCAAGCATACAGCCTTATTTCACTCCATTGGTGACTGGAAAGGCAGGACACCATTCTCTGTTATCCAGTACCTGGGCAAGCATGCCATCACGAAACTGACTATGGAAGAGGTGTTAGTCTTCTAAGGAAGACTCTTCTAAGGACAGAGGTAGAGTTGTAGGTTTAAGGGCATAATGTGGAGATGAGTATGTTTTGGACTATAGAATGCATGGAGGGAAATAACATATAAGAAGGCTGCAACAGTACAATGGGACCAGAAGAGCTTTAAATACCAAACAGAAGAATTTGTATTTGGTCCTACACATAATAGGATCTATTGGAACTGATTGAGCAGGGAGTGCCATGGGCAGACCTGTGGTTTAGAAAAATCACTCGTGGATATGTGGAGGATGGATTGAAGTAAGGAGAAACATGAGACAGATGCTACTGCAGTATTGTGGGGAAGAAGTAATAAGGGTATAAACTGAAAGGTAGTGTGACTATAGAAAAGGTTATGTATGTATGACATGTGCAGGTAGAGATGATAAGATCTGTTAAATGATTAGATATATGGAGGGAGTGGTAGTTAATGATTAAGTATGACAATTAAATTATGAATATAGGTGGATGGAAGAATGATGGCTTCCATAGAAATAGATAAATTCAGGGTGGAAGGGGTGTGGCTTTGTGAACATAGAATTTGTTCTGTTTTGGACACGTTGAGTTTGTAATGGATTATGATATGGGGTTTAGAGCTCAGGAGAGAGGTTAGGACCAGAGATATAGATAGATAAATAGATAGATAGATAGATAGATAGATAGATAGATAGATAGATAGATAGATCTGGGAGGCATGTATATAGAGATGGTAATTGAATCTATTGGAGCTAATGAGGTTACCAAGTAAGAGTAAAGTGAGAAAAGAAAAGAGTCCCAGAACAGAACCGTGGAGATACACCCCTAGTTGGGAGATATGATATGAATGATTGTCTAACAAAGGAGAATAAGGTGGAACAATGAGACAGAGAAGCAAGAGAGAGCAAGTGCCAGGGAATCTCAGAGGAGAGTATTCAGGAAGAGAGGTTAGTCAATAATGCCAAATGCTGTAGAAAGGTCAAGAAGATGAAGGGTGAGGAAAGACCATTTGAGTTTGCAATTAGGAACTTTGAAGAGAACTGTTTTAGTTGGATTATGAGATTGGAAGTCCAAATGTATATGATTTAGAAGAGTGAAAGGACAGGAAGTAAGGGCAAAGAGTGTAGGCAGCTTTTTCTGACTGAAAAAGGGAGAAGAGCTTGTAGGGATGGTAGGGCCTAGTTAGTTTTATTTTTTAAATATAGGGAAAATTCTGTCTTAGAGGTTAGAGAAAAGAAGGGGGGAAAATAGCAGGGAGTAGTCTGTTGGAAAAGATCAGATGGAATAGAATTGAGTGTACATATAGAGATTAGCCTTGATAAGGAGAAGAGCCACCTCTTAATCAGAGACAAATCTAAAAGGAGAAGTTAGTGGGGGGTGATGTTAAAAGGTTCTGAAATCAGAGGAAAGGGAGAATAGAGAGCTCATGATGAAGAGAAGAATGTTTCTTGGTAATGTTGAGATCCTCGTCTTTAGAAACAGAGGGATGGGGTGGTGTGGGATGCTTGAGGAAAGAAGAGAAGGCTTGGAATACCATTGTGATAAGAGGAATATAGAATCCTTACTGCATTAAAGTTGAATTAGGTGACATTAGTTCATACTGCATTTAGCCAACATAGTTGTGTGAATTCTTCCAACTTTGTTCAACAATGAGAGTAGAGTGACAATTCAATGACATATTCTGAAAAGCACGAAGATGCATGCAAACAACAAAATATGTGTAAGCGCCCTGGTCAACAATGAGTTCACTGTGTATTTCCAGCCAAAATAACCAGCATGGATATGGATACTCTATCTGAAACTGACCTGTCTTCCTTCATGTTACAACATGAAAAAGCAGGGTCTCTAACACAGAAACTGTGGTAAAAAAGTTGTGAGAAGTATTTTTTTAACTTTGAACCCAAATTCCCCTACCATATTCAGAAGTTGGGAATTTGGTAACTCAAAGAGTTGTCTCTTGTCCTTTCAAACTGTGTAGTATCAAATGCTTTCCAAATAATAGCCTATAGATCTTTAGGTTCACAAAATACTTTCAAGTGCATTATCTCATTTAATAAGTGGATGACAACTGTGAGAATTTTTTTGAAAGTCTTAATCACAAAAGCTATATGTTTGAAACCAAAATAATTTCAAATATATTTTTGGGTGTTACCTCCTGGTCCTTGGTCTCAAAGTGGTAGGGACATGCCTGCTGTGGGCCCCAGGAACTTCTAGTAGGAGTATACCTGTCAGATATCTCTAGCTTTGAGCCTGATGCCATTCTCACCCGCATAAGTGCCATCTTCTTGAAAGGAGGTCAATGAAAGGAGTAAGAGTCTGAGAATGGAAACTTTTAGCCCTTCATCATTTATAGAAATGGGTCTATCTCCCTCACGTGGTATATAATGTTAGGCTTTTTTTATCAGTTTTTCTTAATTCTGTGATCAAAACCATATGGGGCTCAGTAGGTCAAAAACCAAGCCTTAACTATATAATTTCTCTTTCTTTTGCACAGGTCTTTGAAGAGATCTTCATCTGCTCACTGTTCTATTATGATAGGAAAAAAAATTTTCAATTGGTGCCATATCTATGAACCCATAATTTTGTGAGTCAGGGATGACCCGATCAGACTTAAGAATTCAGTTTTTGATGAACAAGAGGCCAGTGAGGCTTTATAACAAAACTAAAATACAAAGAAAACAAATGTGCATGTGTATGCATCCACTGTGCACATGTATGTATACATATATGTCTGTATTTGCATAACTGTGTACCTACAGAGGCAGATAGATAGCTATATGTTCTTTTGTTCTAATTCTAATACAAATTTCCTAAACTAAAATCAAATAGATAATAAAAGACTCATGCATGCAAAGGAAAGTGCATTTAAGAAATTCGTTGGTACAATACTTAACAAGGAGTCTATCTACTTTAATGATTGCAGTAAATACATAGCCTCTGACCTCACTCTCCCAACCTTCCTATATAATGGCCAATGAGAACCCAGGTCTCCCATAATACTGGTAAAATACGTCTCTTGGCAAGAAGAGAGTACAAAATTATTTCTCTGAAATTTTGGCCTATGCTAGTTTAACAAAACTAGAAAGACAAGATCTCCCTAACAGAAAAAAAGTTAAAGTGTTTTTAAAATGTCTTTTTATTATTCAGGACTTAAGAGTCATTCTTCCAAATTTTAGTTCGAAGTTTATATAGTTAGAAGTTATAGTTAGAAGCTATAGTTAGAAGTCTATCTTAATGTTAACCTCACCTGACCAAAATTTGTCCCATAAATTGTGAAAATTTACTTAGAGCTTTAAATACTCCTTAGACAAGAAATCAGAGCAAGAATTTCAACTGTGCCTGATTGCTTGAAAATATGTAAATCCAGGGTGGCCAGGTGGCACAGTGAGTAAGAGTGCCGCCCAGAGTCAGGGGGACCCAGGATCAGTTCCGCCTCAGATACTTAACACCCACACAAAAATAACTGGCCGTGTAACCTTGAGCAAGTTACTTAACTCCAATTGCTTAAAAAAAATCATTAAAAGAAAATATGTAAATCCTCCTCCTCAATCAGTCTATTTGGGAATCCTCTAAATGTTGTTTAATCTAATTTAGTTTACCCATAGAATTTGTTACTGGAAGTTGCTTCTTTAGGGGATGTGTGAGATTATGACTGTTAACTAAATTTGTTCAACTTTTAAGACATTGAAGACAGTATGTGATTATGGATTTATCTCCTCTTTAACTTCTGTGGCCTAACTGGAATATACAATACTGCAATATGTAAATCAACTATTTCTCTGTCACTCGGACATAATTTTGCCTATAAGAAACCTTGTCAGAATCCTTATGATTGTTCGGGTTTTCTCTGAGGTCTAAACCTATTTGTGAACATAATATTACCTCCATAATTTTTGTATTGTGGTAAATATGTATTTGGAAGCAGTTATCCACCACATGAACTTAGAGAAGAGATGTTTCTTCGATAAAAGCAAGTGTAAGAATTCTAACACCTTCTTTCTTAAGTTCTTTCTAGAGATGGGTAGGAGCTGCTGAAAGTGGGGGTTTGCTCTTATTCTACTTAGTGGTTCAGAAAATAAAAGAAAGAATGACTTAACCAAACCTATAACACCTTACTCTGTATGTGTGTATACACACACATACACACACACACACACACACACCACACACGTATGTATTTCTGTATACATATGCATACATATACATACCTATACATATATGCAAATGCACACAAATAGAAATTTGTGTTAATATCATTAAAAGTATGACTGCACCAACATATTTCTATAATGTCAGATCTGTATTTCCATGTTTCTTTTTCTTTTTTTTTTTTTTAAAGCAGTTGGGGTTAAGTAACTTGCCCAAGCTTACAAGGCCAGTTATTTTTGTGTGGGTGTTAAGTATCTGAGGCCAGAACCAGGTCCTCAGGACTCCTGGGATGGCGCTCTTACTTACTGTGCCACCTAGCCGCCCCTATGTTTCTTTTTCTTAGTGAATAAAAGGATATGTTTTTCTTTAGAGTTTTTGTATGAATAACTTTTATCCTTCCCTTATTAATTTAAACAAATTAATAATTCTTTCCACAGAATATATGCTTACATACTATATTGTTAAATTCAGACCTTTTCTCTTCAACATTAAGATCCTGAATTCCATACTACTCCCCCACCCCCACACACATACTTCCACTCCATCATTTAGGTCAGCATTCATATTCAAAAGCCCAAGGTTCTAAGTTCTTCTGCCTAGTAGCATGCCTTAAGGCCAACCATTGGCAAATGGGGGGAGGACTATTTAGAAGAAAAAGAAAAATTCTTAAGATACTTGGTTTTCCTGCTTGCCTATGCAATTTATTGCAATCTCACTATTTTGCTTTATACCCCAAAAAGGCTTGACACAGGCTCTGTGTCCAAGATCATGATATTGCTAATTTCATCCAAATTTTGGTGTCTTTTTGTTTGTTTTATTTGCTTTGCTTTGCTCTGCTTTTGGTAGCAGACTGGTTTTTTGAAGAAACTAGAGAAATAGATTCTATATTCTAAGAGGAAATAAAGATGACCCCTTTTAGAAGCAGAAGGATCCCTTCCTTCTGAGACCAAATAATGGCAGGTAGATTTAGGCTCGATGTAAAAACTTAATACTGACAAAAAAGCTGCCCAACAATGGATTGTTAGGTAGTGAGTGAGCTCAGTTACTTGTGTTCAAGCAGAAAGGGCTTCTGGTTAGGGAGTGCTACCCTGGGCAGAGGGCTGAACTATGTCTCTGATTCCAGGATTCTCCAGTGCCTCAGTTGGCAACTTTGGATTTCAGGTCCTGAAGGTAGGAGTAGGAGAAAGATTAAGAACATACATCAATGTCTACTTGACCCCTCCTCATCTACCTAGCCTTGTTCCCTCCCTTTGTGCTACCCCATCTGTGGGGAGAAATTGGAGTACCACAACTCTGCTGGGAACAGCTCTAGCAATCTGGGGTGGATAATTCCCTGAGGAATCCTTAGCCCATCCTGGGCTGATCTTCAGCCATTATTTTCAGCCTCTATTTCTGACTCCCTGGGAGTGAGCTAATTCTGACTTCCCAAGGGACACCTACTTGAGGTTATTTACTGCATCTGACTGAATGTCAAGGTGCATCTGTGGAATGGGTGAGTCCTTGTGGAGTGTTTGTGCTATTTCAGACTCAGGGGAACACATGCTGAGACACACATGCACACCTATGCACTCCTACATCCAGGACCATTGGGTGGTGCTGAAACCCAGTATGCTCTGTGACCATCATCTCAGCCTCATCTTGAAGTAAGTGCTGGGGGAGACGACACCAGTTGGTAATCTCCTCCACCTCCCCTTCTTCAAGGTCTTTTCTGCCCTCCACCCCTCCTCCCAAAAACAGGGTGCTGGCCATCTCTCCCCCTGCTTAGGTGGCCCGTGAAATAACCTCCCCAAAGCCCAGGTATTCATTTCTTTGGAGTGGTACCTCACATGCTAGGTGTGTGGAGCTGACACTCATACTGCATTCTTCCCCAGTCTATTCTCTGGGTTCCAGTATCTCATTTCCTTAGCCTAGAGGAACTCAACCTTTTCCATTTCCTTGCTATTTCCACTTCCCCAAATCTTATCACCCCAAGGTTTCCCTCCTCTCTGAACATTTCCTTCTCAAATTTCCTCCAAGTCATTGCTCAGTAGCTTGGATAGAGAGGGCTAAGGGAGAGCTCAGAAAGAAACTTCCTCCTTCCCAAATCCACAGTTCATGATTAACTCCTCTCAACAAAGAGTGATACTTTTCTTGATCCCTATACTTTTGCTTTTTCCAGATTCCTTTGCAGTATTTGTGTCCATTTGGGGAGCCTCCTCCTCTCCCTCCCCGTACTGCATCTTCTAGTTTAAGGTGCTCTGTCTTAACTTTTCTCTTTCTGGTCATTTCTGAGCTGGGAGCCTGTATCTCTGCCAGAGTCACTATTTCATTTTTATTTTCCCTTCAAATGTTGCTCCCAACTGTCTTCCTCTTTCCCTTTTAAAATACATATTATATTTAATATCAATATGTTATAACATTAATAAAAACATATTTAATATAAATAAACTGTAATTTAATAACTATAGAAATATGATTGAAATTTAATTTGTAAATTATATTATTATAACTATATTGATATTTAATATATAATGTGCAATATGGGGTCCCTTTCTTTATAAGTCAGTCTGAAGAGGTTGCTGTTTGACATGATGTAGTTATGAAGATAGCTTGATTATATAGATAGAATACTAGACTTGGAGTCAGAAAGAATTGGGTTCCAAACCAGATGAGTGACTAGATAGGTAGATGTGGGTGAACCTCTTTATCTCTCTGAGCCTCAGTTCCCTCATATTTAAAATCCATGCAATAATTGTTGATGGTTAAATTATACATATATAGCTCCTTGCAAAACTTAAATCATGCAGAAGCTATTTATGTCCTAGACATAGTATACTTGGATTTTGTTAAAATATTTGACAGTTTCCTAAGATTTTTTGGTCAAACAAGGTGGAGAGTTATTGGGGTAATAGTACAATTAAGTAGATTCTGGATAGGTTGAATGACTGGACCTAATAAACAGACATTATCAGTTTCAATGTGGAGGAAAGTGTCTAGTGGGGACCCCCAGAAAACTGTAACTTACCTTGAGCCATTCAATATTTTTCTCAATGAATTGAATGAAGGCATAGAGAGCATGTTTATCAAATTACTAGATGTATATAGCTGAGGAAGATAGTGAATATGTTGGACAACAGGACCAAAATACTCAAGGATTCTTACAGGATATGTAATGGCCCAGCTTGAATAAAAATGAATTTAATGGGACTAAATATAAAGTCTCATACATGAGGGTATTTTTTAACTCTACTACAAAAAGTACAACTTGTGGGGGGTGCCTAAATATCAGTTCACATGAAAATTAGTTGGGGATGTGAGGAGTCATCTAAGCATCTAATTCAACCTCCTAATTTTACAGATGAGGAAACTGAGACCCAGAGGAGTTAAATGACTTGCCCAAGATCACATAAACACTAAGTAGCACATCTGGTACTTGAATCTCAGGCCTTCTGAAGCTAACTCCAGTGATCTTTTAGTGGGTGCAACCCCTATATGACCAAATAATGTGACATGGAAGTTTAAAAAAAAAAAAACACCCGCCAAAAAATTAATGTGATCTTTCAGGGAGGCAAAAGTCTTTCTGCCTTCTTTCCTGGTTATACCATGTATGCAATGCTGTGTTTACTTCTCAAAGCCACATTTTAAAGAGGTCATTGATATACAGCATCAAGTTCATGTACGATTAGGATTTAATGAAGGACCTGAGATTGTATAACCTGGAGTATTGAAGACTTGGAGCAGGGTGGAGGAGGGGAGTTTCATAATAGTTTTCGAATGGCTCTCATGTGGAATAGAGATTAGACTTCGTTTTGGTGGCCCCAAAAGAAGAAGAAGGAGCCATGGGTTACAGGGAGGCAGATTATAGATCAATGTAGGAAAAATCCTCCAAAGAATTAGATCCTTAGTCTAAAAGTAGAACAGTCTGCTTCAAGTAGTTGTACTTTTCATTTCTGGAAATCTTCAAGTAAAGCTGGGATAGCCCTTTGTCAGAATCATTATAGGGGGCATTCCTGTGATGGCATGGTTTAAATCAGGTGACTTCTAAGTGCTCTTTCTAACTCTGAGTTTGATGGCTAAGTAGTTCAAGAACCATAGCACTTTACAGTGACTTTTAGAGGTGCCATATCCCCTAATAAATTGTAATCACAACAAGGATAAGGACAAGGCTTTGTATGTAGTAGATGATTAAGGTATGTTGACATTCTCTTGACTCAAACTTTAAATGTATGCTTACTTGATCTCTAACAATTAAATGACAGCATAGAATACTACAATAATATTTGTATTCTCAATGTTCTGCATGTAGGAAGCATTTAAGAAATACTTTTATTATTCATTTTTCTTCATTCTTAGACCCTATTTAAGTTTCTCCAAATTTAGGGTTTTGGGGGAGGTGTGAGATTGGAGGAAAAGAATCAATAAATCTTGAGTAATATGGGTTCTTTTCTGAATGTGGATTGGAGACCTTGGTGGAATCAACAGATCTACAGCATTTCCTGTGCATTGTCTCACTGTATTTACATTATTGTTTTCTGGGTGGACAGTTTGGGGTTTGTTTTCTTCTTTGGTTCTCAGTAATGAGGATCACATATTTCTTAGATTTTATGTGATCATAAATCTAGGGCTCACAACCATCCTGGGAGATTGTGGTGTGGATAGAATGTTAGACTTTTTGTAGCTATTATATCCTCATTCTACAGATAAGGAATCTGAGGCAGACAGAGGTTAAATGACTTGCCCACGGTCACATAGTTAATAAGTTATCTGGGGCCAGAGTTAATAAGTTATCTGGGGCCAGATTTGAACTCAGGTTTTCCTGGCTAGATATCCAGTGATCATACCTACTGCAATATGGTAGATATAATAATGTAGGATATAGAGGAAGACCTGGGTTCAGGTATTATCAACACATACCTGCTGTGTGGCCCCAGGCAAGTTACCTGGTCTCAGTGCTCTAGGTTACTCTCTATGACTCTAAATCAAAGAGAAGGCACCAATCTGCTTTTGTAGAAGGAGTTTCCTCCTCTGAAATTCCCCAAATCAATTAAATCAGTCTCTAGCTCTGAAGGAGATATAAACAATCAATCAACCAATAAGTTTTGATTAAGCCTTTATGTAGTTTCAGGTACTGTGCTAAACACTGGAGATACAAAGAAAAAGAATGCAATAAGTTCTACTCAAAAAGAACCTGCATTCTAAAGGGGGAGACAACTACATACAGAAGAAATATAGCACAAATATGAGATGAATAATATAAAATATGCACAAAGTACCTAAATCCAGGGTAATTTGGGAAGGAAGACACTAGCAGCTGGAAGGATCAAGAAAGGTTTCATGCAGAAGATAGTACCTGATATGTCTTGAAGGACAAGAGGGACTAAAGAGTTGGAAGTGATGAGGGAATGAGTTCTTGGTATGTTAAATTACCAGTACAATGACACAAAGATGGGAGATATAATGCTATGTGTGAAGAACAGAGAGAAGATAAATTTGACTGGATCATAGATGTAAAAGGGAGATCAATATCCAGTGACCCCTGGAAAAAATGGGTTGTGACCAAGTTGTATAGAACTTTAAAAGCTAAAAGTAGCTAATATTTTATGCTAGAGGCAACAGAAAGTCATTGCAGTTGGTCGAGTTGGGTGGTAAGGTAACATGGTAAGATTTGCACTTAAGGAAAATTTTTGTCAGTAAGTTGCAAATTGGACTGCAGTGGGGAGAGACTTTGAAGTAGGGAGACCAGTTATAGGCCTGTTGCAAAAATCTTAAGTAAGGAATGATGAGGGTCTGAACTAAGGTGGAATTTTTGTGGGTAGAGAGAAGGGATAAGCAAGAAATGTGGAGGTAGAAATGGCAAGATTTGGCAAAATTTGCTAAATAATACTTAAGTAGGTAGAATAAATATAAACAAACTACTACGTTAGATCTGAAGGGAAGACTATTACTGATTAGGGGTTCCCAAAGATGACATTTGAAATTGTACTTCATACAGGCTTCAGCTGCAGGAACAGCAAGATATCCTGAACACAATAAAGAAATGCCTTACCCTTTTATAAGTATTCATTATTTGTGTTCATCCCTATCTGAAAAAGTGACTACATTTTCCTTCATCATTCCCTTATGTTAAACATTCAATAAACCTCCTTGTAAGGCCATATTTTTAGATAATTTTATTATCTAAATTGCTAATTGCCTTACCTGGCTTTTATTGTATGTGATTGTTATGCTTGCAATGATATGACCTGTGTAGTATCTGAATCTCTAGGATAATAAACTATGTTATAATATGATACTACCGTATAATTCAAGGACTCCCGGCTCTTCCATTTGTTATCTGTGTGACATTAGGCAAATCTGGGTCTCAATTTCTTTTTCTGTATACTGAGAGGATTGGTCCTTTCCAGTTTTAAATTTATCATCCTGTGACCTTTTATTTTTTACCACTGTGACTTTTCATTTTTTTTTGTAGAAAAAAAAACATACTTTTTCTTTGTCATCCATTTTCAGTGACCTAACCAGTGTTCTATCATGACTACCTTCAACTTGACCCATGTGAGGCCTTCCTTCTTCATCCTAAGAGGCATCCCTGGATTGGAGGATACCCACATTTGGATATCAATACCATTCTCTTCCATGTATTTCATCACTGTTCTGGGTAACTGCACTATCCTCTTCATCATCACCACAGAGCGCACACTGCACAAGCCCATGTTCTTGCTCCTTTGCATGCTGGCCCTCACTGACTTGGGCATGTCTACTACCACCATTCCCAAAGCTCTGTGCATCTTCTGGTTTGGTCAAAGGGAGATAAGCTTTGAGGGCTGTTTGACCCAGCTGTTCTTCATCCACTCCATCTCTGTCATGCAGTCAGCTGTTCTGATGACCATGGCTTTTGATCGTTATGTGGCAATCTGTGAGCCACTGCGCTATGCCACCATTCTCTCCAATGGCCGCATAGGTCTCATCGGGTTGGTCAGTTTAATGAGAGCCATCATTTTTATCCTCCCCATGCCTGTCCTCCTCCAGCAAATGCCTTTTTGTACAAGCCAGGTAATCCCCACCACCTATTGTGAACACATGGCTGTGGTGAAAATGGTGTGTGCAGACACCACTGTCAACCGCATGTATGGCCTGGTGGTCGCCTTGGTGGTTGTTGGTCTGGACCTCTCTGCCATTGGCTCATCCTATGTGTTCATCATCCGGGCAGTGATGCGATTGTCCTCCAAGGAAGCTCACCATAAGGCAGTCAACACCTGCACCACACACATCTGTGTGATGCTCACTTCTTACACACCTTCACTTTTCTCCTTCCTTACCCACCGGTTTGGTCAGGGCATCCCACCTCATATTCACATCATTCTTGGCAACCTTTACTTTCTCGTGCCCCCCATGCTTAACCCCATCATTTATGGAGTGAAGACTAAGGAGTTTCGGAACAAAGTGACCAAATATTGTTGCTGGAAGAAGGAGCCCATCACCATAGGCCCTGATCAGAAACCCATCTGATGATTGGGAGGTTATGAATGAAGAGCAGGGAAAGAATGCCAGGCAAAGGTAGTTTCCTTTGAGATTTGGTTACTGGGGAATGATATGAGGTGGCAGGAATATATCTCCATGTCAACTTGTGATGTGCTCATCTCCAGGTCCAATTGTCTGCTCCCTGTTACTAGAGAGGTAGACACAGAGGTCAGTCTGCTCCCTAAGAAGCATTCAGTTTTAGATTTGGGAGACATGGTGTTAAGATATCATCAAGGAAAATCATGAGTAAAAAGCAAGATGTACCAGTCATGTATCAAGAATAAGATAAAATAGGTGGGCATCACAAGAATTTTAACAAATATCTCTCGGGTATTAAAAATGAAGAAAGAAAGAGGGCCTCCATAGTTCACTGAATTTTCTCTGGAGGATTTATGTAATAACTTGGAGGAGAATCACACAGTAATGGAAAGGTTCAATCCACATTGGAGAAGGAACAATGATGAACTCATATCTTTTTTTAAAAATGAAATTTTATTGATACTTTTGTTTTTTAATCACCTAAAATTTACACTGTATGTATGCCTCCACTCCCCAATCCCAAAGGGCCATCTCTTATAACAAAGAATATTTTTGAAGAAAAAAAGAAAAGAAAAATAATAAATAAGCAAATTCAGAGACCATATCTTAATATCTAAGGTTAGGCTTTGAGTCAAGATAACTGGGTTCAACAAACAGTTTTTCAAAAGAAGAAACTACTAACTATATGAATAATACTCTGAATAATTGGTAATATTAATTCAAATTACAACAGTTCACAAGTTTTGTTTTTTGACTATCAAATTTCCAAATATTGATAAAGATAGAAATAGTAAATTTAGGAGGAACTATGGAAAACAAGCACATTGATACATTGTTCACAGATCTCTGAATTGTCAGTTATTCTGTAAGACAATTTGAATTTCTTTTAAGTTACTAAAATATTCATACCTTTTTACTCCAGTGATTCTACTACTGGATATATACTCAAAAAAAGGGTAAAGATGAGAGGGAAAGGTGCCAAATATACACCAAAATATTCGTAGCAACTTTTTTGTGGTGGCAAAAGCCTGAAAAACAAAGTAGGTATCCATCAGTTGGGAAATAGTAGGATAAATTATACTATATGAATGTGAGCACTTCACAGAAAGTTGGCAAGACTTAGTAAGGGTGAAGAAGGAAGAATGTAATGCAAAGACTTCCTTAATGTAAACAAAGGAACACTTAAATATGAATGAACTCAGGTTAACAATAATGACTAGGTTTGGACCTGGAATACAGAGGGTAAGACACAGTTCTCTTTTTTTGGAGAGTGATGCAATATTATGAATGTGGAATGTTTTATATATAACTGATAGACATGGTTGTTTTCTCAGTCAGTTTTTCTGTTTTTCTTTGACAGAAGGAATGGTTCAGTGTTTGGGGGATGCATATTAAGAAATTACTATAATATTAAAAATCAATAAAACTTTTAAAAAAGATAATTGGGTTCAATTTCTATTTCCAAACCAATTTTGTGAGCTCACATAAGTTATTTAATGTCTCCTTCCCTGACTATAAAATGGAGGTGATGTTACCTATAGTAGTAACAGTCTCCAAACTCAAATTGTATAATCTTAATAAAAAAGGTCATTTTCTCCCCAGGTTGCATCTGGGCTTAGAAACTTTAGGATCCATTGAGTAGGCAGTCCAGAAAATATGAAAGTATAGAGAGTATAAGAATGGACAGTAATTAAAATCTTTCCAAGACCCTCATGGGATCCAATATCACCCCAACTCCCCAGGGAACTCTCATTCTTTTCTTCCCTGATTATTTTAACCTCTCCTATAAAATTGCCCACTCCTAGTTACCCTGATCATCTCTCCACATATTCTCACCCACATCTTCCACTCTCCTCCTAAGCTTACAC
>WOXC01012498.1:520873-675402 GCA_011680675.1 Gymnobelideus leadbeateri | reverse complement strand
AGAAGTCCTGGAGGAGGGTTTTGGAGGTCTTTGGACTTTACTGATGATTTGTGTTGATGTCTCAGACGTTTTTTTGTGGGTCTGTGCTGATTTCTATGTTGATGATTTGTGTTGACCTCTTGCACCTTGTTTGTGGGTCTGTGTTGATTTCAAAGGGAGATTTTGACGATTTGAATTGATGATGAGTGCCAGCAATTCATATGTTGTTTTGGCTCTGTTAAGCTTTGTCTACCCAGAAACAGAAACTGCAAAGGACTTGAGGTGGACTGGACACTGTGGGCTTCAATATGGAACAGGAGCTGGATAAGGAGCTGAGAGCTGCCTGCCTGTGAACCCAGGTGATGGTTGGGTAGATTCAAGTAAGAGCTAGACCCATGGCAGATGAACCATGGAATTTGGGAGCCAACCTTGAGCCAAGATGGAAAGACCTCTCCTTGGGTACTTAGTACTGACTGACAAGATCATGATTTACTGTAATCTAGGGATGGGGAAACTTTGTATTTTGTATCCCTTAAGGAGGATTGCTTCTTAAGGAGGATTGAGTTAAGGACTTATTAAATGACATCTTTTGTTTAAAACTATGTAGCCACTTTAGTGATAAGTTGTCATGTTATATCATTGTAAATGCTGTACTTTGCTTTCTATGAATATTTTGCTTTAGTTCACTGCTAAAACAAAGAGTTCACTATACTATGTGATCAGAACCTCAAAGCTATTCTTAGCAGCAGTCCTCTAGAAAGCTGCTCGTGCTTGGCTTTATAGCAATAAATAATATAAAAAGATCTTGTACACTTTAGAAATACTCCCTGTACCTTTTACATCATTGAATCCAATCCTTAGAATTGATAGTTTGAATATGGAGCCACTTTTTCCTCAGGAAGCTGACTCATACATATAGGAATCTTTGGGTTATTTTCTATGATGTACTGTTTTTAAAATCTTTATATATGTATCATATATGTACATAGGTATGCACACTTATACACATGTATTTATGGTTGTTCAGTCATGTCTGACTCTTTATGACCTCATTTGGAATTTTCTTTCTTTCTTTTTTTTTTTTTTAAGCAATTGGGGTTAAGTAACTTGCTCAAGGTTACACGGCCAGTCATTGTTTGTGTGTGGGTGCTCATTTTCTGAGGCCGGATTTGATCTCAGTTCATCCCAACTCCGAGGCCGGCACTCTTACTCACTGCACCACCTAGCCGCCCCTTATTTGGCATTTTCTTGATAAAGATGTTTGTATTTCTGGGTGACTGTAATGCCATAGTAGGCACTAACTATCAGATATGGCAGGAAGTCCTTGAGAGTAATGGAGTTGGAAACAACAATAACAATGGTCACTTACTACTGAAGATTTGTGCATCTCATGACCTCATTACCAATAATGTGTACTGTTTATCTAAACACAATAAAACTTCATGATGCACCCTCCTAGCAAACATTGGCATTTAATAGACTATGTCATTGTAAGGAGAAGAGACAGGTTGTGAGAGTAACAAAAGCAACATATTGCACAGAGTGCTGGATTGATCATAGACATACCTTCTCCAAGCTAAATATTCAAATTCAACAAAAGTAGTAGCCCCAAGGCAAGATGACTACCAAAAGACTTAATGACAACAGATTAGAGAGCTTCCCTGAGCAGAAACAGTTTTTCCGCTAATTTGAGGGGGGAAGCTGAGCTAACACATGGTTAGCAATGGGGGAGTGGAAAAGGAATTGCCAGCTTTCTGAGATTTGGTCCTGAGCACTGCAAAAGAAGGCAGCATTTAACTCCATCAAAAGTAAAGTACAAGTGAAGCTTAGAGAGATGCAGGATTCTTGGCTCAGTAAAAAGGAAGATGAAATTCAGTTTTATGTTGATGGTAACAAACTAAAGCACTTTTCTGATGCTCTGAAGGATTGTTATGGGCCAAAGACATATTATGGTGCATTTCAACACTCAGTGCCACTTTGATTAGTGATAAGGACATGATCCTGGAGGGATAAGACTAAACTCTTTATAGTGCTCTTAATATACCATCAACAATCAATACTGAGGCCATTGACCATATACTTCAGGTTGAAATCAATCCCTGTCTAGTCTAACTTCCAACTGAAGAAAAGGTTGTGAATGCCATTAGACTCCTCTCCTGTGGCAAATTACCTGGTTCTGATTCTATGTCAACTGAGATTTACAAGGTCCACTGCCAATGTAGAAACTGACTGAAATTTTCTGGGTTATATGGCAAGAAGTTATCTTCTAGGAGTTCAAGCATGCCTCTATTGTCCATCTCTTTGAAGGAAAAGGAAATAGATTATTGTATGAAAATGATGGGGGTGAGGAGTCTCTCTCTTAGTCATTGCTGGTAAGAGTCTTGCCACAGTCCTCCTTAATAGGGTGATCCTTCATCTGGAAGATGGTCATCTACCTGGGAGCCAGTGTGGCTTCAGAAAGGACTGAGAAACCATTGAGATGGTTTTTGCTGCCTGACAACTCCAGGAGAAATGCCAGGGACAGAAGAGTGGTCTACACACAATGTTCATTGATCTGACCAAGGCCTTTGATACTGTCAGTCATGATGGCTTATGGAAAATTATGTCAAAATTTAGTTGCCCAGAGAAGTTCATTAGTATTGTATGTTGGTTTCATGATGGTATGCCTGTCCAGGTTCTGGATAATGGATGATGCTCTCACACTTTCCCAGGATTGAGGGAAAGAAACAAGGCTGTGTGCTTGCTCCCATACTTTTTAGCATGATGTTTTTAGCAAAGCCTTCAGTGAGGACAAACACAGCATCAGCTACCACACTGATGGTAAATTATTTAACTTGAAAAGGCTACAAGCCCAGACTAAAGTGGAGGGAGATATGGTGCATGACTTTTTTGTTTGCAGATGTTTGTGCACTCAAATGCAGCCTCTGAGACTGAGATGTAACAAAGTATGGATCTGATGTTTGTGATAATTTTGGCCTAACAATTAACACCAAGAAAATACAGGTGCTCCATCAGTCACCACCACACCACCCATACAGAACCATTGGTTATAGCAAGTAGAGAAGTTTTGAATACTGTGGATAAGTTCACTTACCTTGGAAGTATACTTTCCAGGAATGTGCACATTGATAAAGAGGTTAATACATGCATAGCCAGAGCTAGCTTAGTGTTTGGGAGGCTTTAAAGGAAAGTGGGAGAGAAGAGGTATTAGACTGCCTACCAAACTGAAGGTCTACAGACCTATTGTGCTGACTTCATTGTCATACTCCTGCAAAACCTGGACAGTATACCAGTGCCATGCCAGGAAACTGAATGACTTTCATATGAATTGTCTTAGAAAGATTCTGAAGATTGCCTGGCAGGATATGGTACTGGACACTGAGGTCCTTTCTTGAACTGAACTGCCAAGCATTCAAACTCTATTGCAGAAAGTGGAACTCTGGTGGACTGGCCATGTTGTTTGAATGCCAAACATATACTTCCTGATAAGACTATTTTACATAGAATTCACATGAGGCAAGCACTCAAATAGTGGCCAGAAGAAGCAATACAAGAACACTTTCAAGGTCTCTCTTAAGAACTTTGGAATTGATTTCATGACATGGGAGACACTCGTACAGGACCACCCAGCATGGTATGTCCTCATCAAAGAAGGTGCTGTGCTCTGAGCAAAGGAGAATTGAAGTAGCCCAAAAGAAATGCCAGATGTGCAAATTTAGAGAATCCACCCCAAATATTCATAGGGACTATTTGTATCTGACCTGTGGTAGAGCATTCCAAGCTCATATTGGTCTGATCAGCCACAGTTGGACACACTATAACTTGACTCTGACATAGTGATGCTATTTTGGTCCTCTTCAAGAATGAAGGATAACAACCAACCAATCCTGGACCTTCTTCTTTCTTACTCTTGTACAATCCTTTTTGGTGGTTTTATCAGCTCTTATGGTGTTATTGTCTCTCTGCAGGTGATTCAAGGATTCATATATCCAGCCTCCATCTTTGTCCTAAGATCCAATCCTACAACATAAACTGCCTTTTGGACATCTTTCGGATATCTCAAATTCAGTGTCATCACAAACTAGACATGGTCAGAATAGAACTCATCACAATCCCTCAAAAACCTTCACATCTACCCAATTCTCCTATTAAAGTTTATTGCAGCAACCCTTTCCATTGAAGCTTACAACCTCAGCGTCATCTTCACTCTGATCTTTATTCATTCCTAGTCACCCCACAATCCAATCTATTGTAAAATATTGTTATTTCTACTTCATGGCACATAAATGTATGTGTCTATATGCCCTTCTCATCTTTGACAGAGCCACAATTGAAGCAGTACAGAACTACACCACCTTTCATCTGAACCATTGCAATAGCATACTCATGTGTTTTCCCCCTCAAATCTTTTCTTCCTTCAATCCATCATTTCAGTCAAAAAAGAAATTTTCCTCAAGCATAAATTTGACCATACTATGATTTTACTCAACATACTCTGGGGATACCCTATTACCTTCAGAATCAAATATAATTTCCCCTCTTTTGTACTCCAGACCTACCACAATCTCCCATCTTTTCATTCTTCTTAAAATTTACTTTATCTACATATGACATGATGCAGCTATGCTGGGCTAGTTACTTCTCCTCACATAACACATTCCTCTTCAAATAACACATTCCAAAAACTTAATGTGCTCCATGCCTGGAAGCCTACTCCTTTTCTCCTTCCTTTCCTCACTCATTGCTATGTTGAGTAATTGACAGCTGATCCCTACATCAGAAGTCAGAGAAGGAGTTCAGACCTTCAATTCTCCCTGGATAAGTCCCTGGATTAGAATGGCAGCTATAGAAAAAGAATGACAATTATATTTACACTTTTAGGAAAAATCTTGACCATTTCCATACAACAGGCAAAGTTTTGACTTGTGTATTAATTGGATTTAAGTGAAGCATCATTGTGCAACGTGGTCAACCTCACTCTTTCCTCCAGAAGCATCTAAGTCAAGGGGAAGCACAAAAGTCAAGATGACTTGTTGATGGCAAAGGATGCAGGGTGATGGTGAAGGGTGATGTTGGCCTTTCTAAATTAAGGTCAGTCCCAGGTCTCAGTATGTCTAAGGCAATGCCCATTCAACTAAGAAGGGCAAGGTAAGAATTGAGACAAAAGATGGCCCAATTTGCCACCAAAAAAACTATCAATGTGAGAGAGGAAGACCTTTAGAATTTCTGGCCGGAACAGAAAACAATTGCAATATACATTCATTGTAAGACATCAAATCCCGAGCAATGAACCACATAGTCTTGGGTTGGGGGTGGGGGTGGGCATGGACTGTTATCAGCCATTCAATGAAAACCAGTTATTTTGGTTTAAAGGCATAGTCAAGTAACTCCATTCGAAACACAATGGACTTTTAAAAAGTCTTTTTTTTCAGAACTATATTTCAAAAAGTCATGAGTGAAATTTCAACTATACAGGACAAAAAGTAAATTATCCCAACTTTTGAAAAAAAATCAGTTTTTAAAAATTTTTTAAATTTTTAAAAATTTAACCTCCAAACCCCAAATGTCTTATGAAATCTACATGACCAAAAATCATGTTTTTATGGAATGAGCAACCGCATGTAAAGAGAAGCAGCAGCAGAGGAAAGCAGTATTCCTCAGTTTCTGCTCAAATGGGCAGTTTGGGTGCCTAGAGGGAAGCTGTTATTAGAAAATGTTACACTAAAAAAAACTCATTCACTCCTTTCCACAAAAACACAGAACAATCACTGGAGGAGTAAGCTTAAACTTCTAACATAATTGTAGTGAGGCAAACGTGTAAAAAATATGTGTGATAGGGGCGGCTAGGTGGCGCAGTGAATAGAGCGCCGGCCCTGGAATCAGAAGGCCCTGAGTTCGGAGCCGGCCTCCGACACTTAATCCATACAAACAAAAACCTAGCCGTGTAACCTTGGGCAAGTTACTTAACCCCAATTGCCCTAAAGGGGCGGCTAGGTGGCGCAGTGAGTAAGAGCGCCGGCCTCGGAGTTGGGATGACCCGAGATCAGATCCGGCCTCAGAAAATGAGCACCCACACATAAATAATGACTAGCCGTGTAACCTTGAGCAAGTTACTTAACCCCAATTGCTTTTAAAAAAAAAAATATGTGTGATAAAGGTTTAACTCACAACACCTGCTGCAAAAGTTCTTTTTTCCTGTGTGGAGACCACAAACAGAATCTTACCTTGTTTTTGTCATCATCATTGTCATTGTTCTTGCTATTCTCAGTCCTTCTTGTGTGTGTGTGTGTGTGTGTGTGTGTGTGTGTGTGTGTGTGTGTGTGTGTGTTTGTTTTTTTTTCTTTTTGGAGGGCAGGGCAATTGGGGTTAAATGGCTTGCCCAAGGTCACACTACTAGTAAATGTTAAGTGTCTGAGGTTGGATTTTGAACTCAGGTCCTCCTGACTCCAGGGCCAGTGCTTTATTCACTGTACCACCTAGCCACCCCAATTTGCATTTCGCCAATCAATGGTGAGGTAGAGTATTTTTCATATGCTATAGATAGCTTTACTTCATCTGAACTGATCATATATTTTGATAATTTATCAGTTTTTATAAATTTTTAAATAAATTATTTTTTATAAATTTGCCTCAGTTCTCTATATATTTGAGAAATATCAAAGAAATTTGCTTCAATATTTTTTCAGTTATTATTGCCAACTTTATTTCCCTCCACCCTAGCCCCTCCCCGCATTTATTCTATTTTGTCTCCTTTCACCCTGAAAATTGTTTTGCTTCTGACAACGCCCTCCACCAATCTGCCTTTCCTTCTATCACACCCCCCCCCCATCCCTTTCCCCTCCTACTTTCCTGTAGGGTAAGAGAGATTCCTACATCCAATTGTGTGTGTATATTATTCCCTCTTTGAACCAATTCTGATGAAAGTAAAGTTCACTCCACCTCAAATCCCCTTTTCTTGCTTCTTTTATGTGAGAAAATTTACCCTATTCTACCTCTCCCTTTCTCTTTCTCCCTGTACATTCCTCTCACTCCTTAATTTTAATTTTTAGATACCACCCCTTCATATTCAATCTGTGCCCTCAACCATTTGTCCTAGTCTGCTTTTTAAGGCGTTATTTTCTTCAGTATTTTTTCTTTACCAGGCAGTTGACTCATTTTTCTTTTCTTTTCTTAAAAAAAAATATTTATTTGATGTGGCTAAGTGGTACAGTAAACAGAGCACTGGCCCTGGAGTTAGGAGGACCCAAGTTCAAATATGGCCTCAGACACTTAACACTTACTAGCCATGTGACCTTGGGCAATTCACTTAACCCCAATTACCCCCCAAAAAGCAAAAAAAAAATATTTATTTTTAGTTTTCAACATTCACCACCATAAGATTTTGAGTTGCAAATTTTCTCCCCCTTACCCCCCCCCCCCCGCCCCAGATGGCATGCAATCTGATATAGGCTCTATGTATACATTTATATTAAGCACATTTTTATGTTAGTCATGTTGTTGACTCATTTTTCATATTTTTCTTGCATCACTCTCATTTCTCTTCCCAATTTTTCCTCTACCTCTTTTACTTAATTTTCAAAATCCTTTTGTTAGCTCTTTGATGGCCTGAGACTAAATCATATTTTTCTTGGAGGCTTTGGATGTAGGAGCTTTGATTTTATTGTCTCCTTCTGGATGTGTGTTTTGATCTTCCTTGTCACCATAGTAACTTTTCTATAGTCAGAGATTTTTCCCATTGTTTACTCATTTTCCCAGCTTATTACTTGCCTTTAACTCCTGTTAAAGTGGAACTCTGTTTCCAGGGTAGAGGGTGAACTGTCCCAAGCTTCAGGGTTTTTGTGCAGCTGTTCTCAGAGATACTTCTAGGGACCTGTAAGTTTTCAGTTCTTCCAAGGTGGTAGAATCTAAGCACTCTTTTTTGCCCCAGGACCATAAGGAGTGTCTCACTTCTGCTGCTGCCACAAGCTCTGCTATGCGAGTGCTCCTCCTTGCCCTGGAACTGCCACCCAGGACTTCGATCCAGATCTGATATGGACAAAGCAACAGAGTAGTGCCTCAACGATAGCAAAAAGATCACTGTAATCTTCTTTTGACCAGTTGTTCGATCCCCTTGCTGTCTATGGGCTGAGAGCTCTGGAAGCAGCTGCTGCCACTTCTGATTGAGTCCCTCTCAAGGCCTGCTTCTGGTTTGCTGAGGGTCAGAACTGCACTGATACAACCTGTGCTAGACTGTGCTCCACTCTCACCCAGGTGCAATAGACCTTTCCTGCTGACCTTCTAAGTTGACTGACATCTGTGGGTGAAGAGGTCTGGAAACCACCATTGCTCCCAGTGATTCAGTCACACCCATAGGCTGCTCCAGGTTTGCTGGATCTGGGTTGGTCTGGGTCTGTGCGGGCTCAGTTTACAATAGACTGCTAACCTATTGACCTTTACAGTTGTCTTAAGCTGAAAATTAGTTTCACTCCATCTTTTTGTGGGTTCTGTTATTCTAGAATTTGTTTAGCCTGAAGTAGAGGTTCCCACAGTAAGTGATGCTGCCCACTGGTGGGTGCTGGAATAAACCAAGGGATGATAGAAACCTCAGGTGGAACTAGGAGGTGTTGAATAAAAGACAGGGGACAATGGAAGCATAAGGAAAGAAAAGAAGGAATTTTTGATAAACAGTTTGTAAATGTTTCATCTGTGGTGTAACAGAGTTAAAGTCATAGTGATTACATTGTTTTCCAAATAGACAAACAAAATGCAAGTTATAATGGATCAGTGGTCAACTCACTTGACAGCTCTTAACAAGCAAGTGTTGGGAGGTGAGCCTGTTTGTTAGGAAGTTCAGTATGCACAGGCTGGAATATGTCCATGTAATAGCTTGTTTAAAGTATGATACTAGGGGCGGCTAGGTGGCGCAGTGAATAGAGCGCCGGCCCTGGAATCAGAAGGCCCTGAGTTCGGAGCCAGCCTCTGACACTTAATCCATACGAACAAAAAAACCTAGCCGTGTAACCTTGGGCAAGTTACTTAACCCCAATTGCCCTAAAGGGGCGGCTAGGTGGCCCAGTGAGTAAGAGCGTCGGCCTCGGAGTTTGGATGACCCGAGATCAGATCCGGCCTCAGAAAATGAGCACCCACGAATAAATAATGACTAGCCGTGTAACCTTGAGCAAGTTACTTAACCCCAATTGCTTTAAAAAAAAAAAATAAAGTATGATACTACATGGTTACATGATGCAACATTGTGAAATAAAATTTCAATGCAGGAAAAATTCCACAAATTTACAATAAATTATTGAATTTAAGATATGTAATTTAAAAATTCTATTTTTTAAATGGTGAAAAAATTTTTAAAAATACATTAAAGGGTTAAAGAAAGAGGATTTTCTGAGAGGAGCTAAGTAATTATTTTTAAAGGGCCAGCAGACCAAATATTTTTGGGAAACTCAGGTTTAGTTTTAAGGGTATTAGGTGAGTTTGGGGGAGAGCTCATGTGAATCTCTACCTTCATTTCACCATCAAGGCTTTGCCTCTCCATAGATTATTTCATTTGGTGATTCTTTGACTCTCTTTCTTTTTTGATGTAGGTAGCTATTTCCCTCCTTTTCCCCCTTATTTTCTTTTCACAGATAACTAGATTTTCACTTTGTTCCTCTTCTCAAGTCATTTTTTTTGTAACTTCTGTTTTTTTGTCACTTTTTCCTAAAAAAAATAATAAAAATAAAGGAATATTTTACCAAGATCTTTTCATTAAGTCTCTCCCTCTTCTGTTTAGTCTGAATTTTTGTCATTGCTTCATGGTTTCTAGGCTGATGGATTTCTTCTTGATACTCAATATGTTCCTCATGCAGTTAAACTTTAAAAAATATGGGGCGGAGCCAAGATGGCGGAGTAGAAACAGCTCATCCAAGCCACTCTGCCCCGAGATTCCCCCCAAACTATGTAAAAGGGGACTCTGAACAACTTCTGGAGCCCCAGCACCCACAGAACGACACAGAGAAGCTAACCTCCCACTGAGGACAGCCCAGCAGCCCTGCAGGAAGGACCAGCACAGCAGTCTGGGACCTAGCAGCGAGCAGAGCTCAGGGAGCCAAGCCGAGCCCAGGACTTCGTGAGCCGAGGTTTTAGCCCCAGGGCGGCAGGGCCAGCAGCCAGCTGGAGGAACTCCAGAACACCAGGAGCTGTGGCAACTCCAGAATTATCAACATAGACATGCCCAGGACAAAGTAAGAGGTTAGTGTCCTATGGACTTTGGGACCAGTATTTGGGGAATGTGTCGGCTCCCTCCCCTGGGGGCTAGAAGACGCTGAGGAGATGCCATTTTGTAGTTTTCAGAGGCAGCTCCAGCTCCCGGCCTGCAAATTGTTGGGAGATCCAGCGTTCAGTCTTGGGGGGTAATCTCTCTTGCTTTAACCTCCCTGGATCTGGATTGTGATCTAGGGTGGAAGTCGTGGGTGGGTTTCCAGCTTGCCAGAAACGGAAGTTGCCCCCCACACGTTCGGGACGAAAATTCCTCTATCTGGCCTTAAAGCCATAGTGTGGCAACAAGCCCAAAAGTCAAGTAATTAAGTGGCAACATGCCAAGGCAAAGGAAACAGAAAAATGCAACCCTAGACTCCTATTTTGGGGGCATAGAGCAGGAAAAGGACTGTGAGGTCAGAAGTCCTGCTCCAAAAGCCCCAGGAGAAAACATGAGTGGGTTGCAGGCCATAGAGGACCTTAAGAAGGACTTTAAAAATCAAATAAGAGAAGTGGAGGAAAAATTGGAAAGAGAAATGAGAAGGATGCAGGAAAAGTATGAAATGAGGGTCAACAGCCTGACTGAGGAAAACAACACCTTAAAAAATAGACTAACTCAAATGGCAAAGGAGGCCCAAAAGGGCAATGAGGAGAAGAATGCCTTAAAAAGTCGAATTTGCCAGATGGAAAAAGAATCTCAAAAGTTCACTGAGGAGATTCATTCCTTCAGAGTTAGACTGGAGCAAATGGAAGCTAATGACTTTATGAGAAATCAAGATGCTGTTAAGCAGATGCAAACAAATGAAAGATTAGAAGGCAATGTGAAATATCTCATGGGAAAAACCACTGACCTGGAAAATAGATCCAGGAGAGATAATTTAAAAATTATTGGACTACCTGAAAGCCATGATTAAAGAAAGAACCTAGAAATCACCCTTCAAGAAATTCTGAAGGAAAATTGCCCTGATGTTTTAGACCCAGAGGGGGAAACAGAGGTTGAAAGAATCTACCGATCACCTCCTGAAAAAGATCCCAAAAAGAAAACTCCCAGGAATATTATAGCCAGGTTCCAGAATCCCCAGATCAAGGAGAAAATACTACAAGCAGCCAGGAAGAAACAATTTCAATATTGTGGAAACACAATCAGAATAGCCCAGGACCTGGAAGCTTCTACACTGAGGGATCGAAGGGCATGGAATATGATATTCCAGAGGGCAAAAGAACTGGGAATGAACCCAAGGGTCACCTACCCAGCAAAACTGGGTATTTTGTTTCAGGGGAAAATATGGTCATTCAGTGGAATAGAGGACTTTCAAGCATTCTTGAGGAAAAAACCAGAATTGAATAGAAAATTTGACATCCAGACACAAGAAGCAAGAGATGCCTGAGAAGGTAATCAGGGAAAAGAAATCAAAAGGAACTTACCAAAGTTGAACTATTTACATTCCTATATGGAAAAACAATAACTGTGAGTGATATCTTTCTCACTATGAAAATAATGGAAGAAAGGTGTGTGGTCATATGAATACATATGTGAATGTGTGTGTATATGGATAGAGGGCATAGGTTGAATTTGTTGGGAAGGGAGAATACTCAAGGGATGAAATTATGAGGTGAGAGAGGAAAGTGGCAAGAGGAGATGGGGAGAGACAGGGTAGGGTAAACTATCCCATGTAGAAGAAGCAAGGGGAAGTGGTTGCAAAGGAGGGGGAGAATAAGGAAGGCTAAAAAGGCAAAACCACATTCACATTGAATTTGGTTCAGGGAGAAAATGACATACATACTAAATGGGATATCTCAACCTGCAGCAGGATAGGGGGAAGGGAGATGAGAGGAGGGATGATGGATGGGAGGGCATCCTTGGGGGGAGGGGAGGTTGGAAGTACCCACTATAGAAGAGGGACAGGATCATGTAGGGAATGAACCAGGTGGGGGTGGGTGGGATGAGTGGGAGGGAATTATAAGCAGCCTTGTACAATATATCTACTATGATAATGTTTTGCATAGCTAGACATGTACAACATATATTGAATTACTTACCTCCCAAGAGGGAATGGGTGACAAGGGAGGAAGGAAATGGATCTGAAATTCGAGGTCGTAACATTAAATGTTTCTAATATATATAAATACTATTATTAATACTCTTTTGCTTGTAATAGGGAGATAAGATGTGCAGGCATTGGGACACAAAGATTCACCTTCCTCTAATGGAAAAGTCGATGGGGGTATGGGAGAAGGTATGGGAGAGAGCAGATTGGAGGAAGCGATATCTTGTGGGACTGCTATTCTGGGAGGTTGGGTAGGGGAATAATGGGGGGAAATTGATTGTAACTCAAAATCTGGCGGAAATGAATGATGTAAAACAGAAGTTAATAAAGCATTTGTTTAAAAATAAAAAAAATATGCAAGTTTAATCTCTTTTTTTAAAAGAATTTTCATCTGATTGCCTTATGGATATTGTTGCACCCATTTCTCATTAATAGAAATGTCCATTCCTTTGGGATGTATAGAGCATGGAGGTGTTGGGGCACATTCCTCAAAATCCATGATCTTGAAGTTCATTTTTACCCACTCTCACCCAATGAACCCTGTCTTCTGTAGAAGGACCATGGGATCCAGGTCTTGGTTGCTCCAAGCCTTCCCATCCTTCTGAATTCTGGATACCTCCAAGAGTTATGATTTCCTTACAATCTCTCAGAAGGTCCCAATCTCTCAGGATTGAATTGTTTACAATTGATGCCCAGGCCCACAAGAAAAACAAAACAGAGTCCAATGATCCATAAAATACATTTATTGTATGAGAAAAAGACTTTTAGGGGAGAGAAGGTTGTACAAGGGAGCAGGAAGGTAGAAGTTCTTATACTGCTCAAAACAGAGTAGGGAAAGGTTGAGATGATACATTTTCTAGAGGATCCTCAGGAAGAGGACATCTGTAGACACCATAAGTCAGCCAGGCAGATGTTCAGAATGTCCTGAGCAAGGTCTTGAGATGCAGCTTCTGTTCAAGGTTGTCCTTCAGCTGATCAAGGCTAGTTCTGAGGTTTTTGGAAGCTACAGGCATCTCCAAATCTCTCCAGAGTTCACTGACAAAGTGACATAGATACTGGTATGTCAAGCAGTTCTGAGCCTTGGAAATCCTTCCAATTGGCTGGTTGTTTGTTGTATAACTCCACTGTCCTGCTCTTTGGAGAAGAAGGCAAGTTCTAACATATAGTATAGTCATTCAGTCCTGCTTGCATTTGCTAGACCCTCTTGAAGACCAACAAGAACTAACAATGTCTTTGGGGTTGCTCAGAGGTTAGAGATTGTCCTAAAGAGACAAGGGACACAAAGAAAAGTTCAGGGTCTCTAAACTAAGGGACAAGAATAAGCAAGGTGGAGATGGACAGATCAACAGTCTCCAAGAAACTCAGTCAAAAAATACAATGAAGCAACAGGCCAAAGTAATACCATAATGACTGAATAAAAATATGAGCCAGATTCAGTTAACACGTACATTTTGTCTTGAGATCCCAGGGTTCCCTGAAGTGTTCCAGTGGAGGGAACTTTTCTTTGGGAAGTCTGGAAAATATCCTATCCTCAGGGTCAAATTTTCAGATCTTTGACATCCCTGGCTCCAAATAAGTTGTAAAGACTCCCTAGATGTGCCACTAAAAAGGTTTGCAAAACAGATCTCAACACAAGGTTTCAATACTGTTCAGGTTATAAATACCTTACTCTGTTTACATCTTAATCTAAACTCCATACCTGACATAAACATTGTTAACAGCAAACTAAGAGGTTAGTGATACATTGATATATGTAAGACATTCAAATAGAACCTAAATATTTTTGAAACCCACAGAAAGCAGAAGCCTTAAATCACTTTAAATTACGGAAGCACTTGATAGTGTTGTTTTCTCAGCATCTTGACTCAGTTGTGTAATTTACCAATTTTGTTTTAACTGTTAATGATCCTGGACCTCCAAGTTTAAATGCCACTTAATTTAAAAGAATTCCACTTCACTTCAATGATTCAATACCCTCCCTGGGAAGAGCTGAGAGAGAAGAGGCTCTAATCCACACACAAAGACATAGAGAACAGAACACTTTTTATTAAATGATGTTGTGTGATACACAAATGATTTCACCTCAAAGTTGCCCAGTCAACTTCCATTACAGCCAAAGACTCAGGATGACACTTAAGTCATCACTTTCAAAACAGTGCATATCAAAGAAACTGTTATAACAAAGCATTTTTGTGCCACAGGACAGGCTCAACGAACAAGGGTGATCTTCACATGAAATATGAAACTCAAATAAAATGGGCTTTTCCATTGAGATAATAAAAACGATTCTAGAAGTTAATCTTCTCTAAGAAAACTGCATTAAGTCTCTTTTCTTCAAAACAAATCTAAAGGTGTTTCTGATTTGGTTTTAATAATGAATAAAATAACAACTTTGTCCTATAAACTCTTGCCCACTTATAACCAATTATTAATAATATTTTGAATCATTTAAGCACTTTGCTTTATATACACACATATATTTATGTATATATATGTATATGTATGTGAATGTATGTATGTATATGTATCTAGTAACAGGCAGCTGACAAGGTGAGATAATAATTTACCCAGTTGCTGGGTCATGGACTGGCTTCCCATTTGGATAAAATAGTGTAATATCTTATAGACTTCCCGTGTGCTCCTGTCTTCTACAGAGTATTTACTCTGAGTATAGAGATGTACTATCAAAGGAAAAAGCAGGGATGTAATTATCACAGCATCCAACTGTTCCTTGATGATCGACCCAGACACACGTCAGGCAGGAGAAAGCATCCTTTGCTCTTTTGGACTTCAGATAAGAGTCACAGTTGACAACCAATGAAGCAGGACCAATTCCACCTCCTAGCCAGACTCAGGAACAACTCGGTGGGCAACAATCCTAATGGGAAGGAAATCGCACAAGAAGGAAAGTGAGCCAAGATCTTCCTTCAGGCTATGTCAATGTGATCCTCTTAGCTTTCTCCCAGATACAGACCTCCACTTGTAACAGTTCAGGATCCCATTCCCTCTGAGTGACTTGTGGCACTTCTCTGCAGTGGAGGACTGCTGACTTAATGAGCCACCAGCAGACTATACCTGAATTCCAAACTCCAGATAAGCGTTTGTACTTCAAATGGCAAGTTTCCCTAATTACAGCTCAGAGTTAGATGCGGTTCTGTGCCCTCTCCTGGAGTTTCCAGGAGCCATGAAATCTTGCCAGGACTTGAACATAGAGGAGAGATTGAACCTAACATCTTTACTTCACACCTCCCACCAACCTCCACTCCCAGCTTCTTTAGTTTACATTCATCCTGGTGTCAAGACAAATCAATAGAAATCATTTCTACACCATAAACAAAGTAGCAGATTCTCATTAAGTCAGTTGGGTTGTTCAGTAACTCCACTACCTCCAACAAGTTGTTTTCCCAGGGTTGCTGACCTTGCTCACATAGGTTTCCAGGAACCTGGAAAATTCACAAAATAATCTAGGGAAAGTACTGAGAAATGGGAGGTTGGATCAGGATGAGCGCAAAACATTCTGTGGGAATGGGGCCATTGGAAGAGAGATTCAGTCAGATAAATTTCTCAGTGAAGGGAAGGCATTCCATTTTAGTCTTCCCAATCTACATCCCAGAAAGGAAGGCTTCCAGGAACTGATGGTTTGAGGGAAGCTGGCCAAGAGAGGTGGAGTTTAGGACCAAGGACAGCAGTAGGTTTTCAGTACTGGTGGGCACTTCCTGGGGGTTCTTGAGTACTCTTGTCACCTTCTGGCCTCCCCCAGAGCTGAAAAAACTTCCACCAATGGTCCTATCAGGCCCTTAGAACCTTTGACTTCCACTGTTTAGATGATCATGCCTTCAAGACACCTACAAGTCATTAGGGAGTGATGCCTCGGTCTTCATCACTTCCCCATCAGCTCTGTATGGGCATGGCCAAGATCTTCCCTAGAGATGAAGAGATAATTGCCCTTCTCTTCCTATGACAGCCATTTTAATCCAGGACTTAACCAGGTAGCATTGCATGTCTGAACTCCTCTCACCACTGAAGCTGTCAAGAACTCAAGACAAAGTGATGATGGAGGAGAAAAGGAATAGGCCTCCAGTCAGGGGGCATGGTGAGTATAAGGGAAGAGTTTACAGGGATGGAATGTGTTTGGTGAGGAGATGCAACTAGGCCAGTTTGTGAGGATAGTCAGAGTAAATTTCAAGGAGACTGGAAAGGATGGGAGGTGGCCAGATTGTGGCAGGGCTACTGCTCCAAGGAGAGGAATTTATATTTTATCCTGAAGGTGATAAGATGCCTCTCCTCTATAGTAGAGGCAAACCATACATAGTCAGAATTATCCTGAAAAATACACATGAATTCCAAAATCCAGACAATAGCAGTTGCAATCCCAAGAGCTTTTACCTCAAATGGCAAGTTTCACTAATCACGCTCAGAGTTAGATGTGGTTCTTTTTTTTTAAGCAGTGTCAATTACTTTATTTCCATAAAAGGGTTACACTTGCAATTACAATAATCCTAAGCATCAAATATAATGTTTATGCAGCCTCCATGTGCTCTGGCAAGCTAGTCACAACCCCAGGACCTCCACCCTAGACAGCAATCCAGATCCAAGCAGGTTAAAGCCAGAGTGATTACACCTCAGATTGGTTGCTTGGTTCCCCTATAGTCTGCAGTCCAGGAGCTGAAGCTGCCATGAGGCTGAGGCTACAGGGCCTCTGCAGCTTAGCACTTCTTACCCAGGGGGAAAAAGCCAACACCCTCCAAATTCCCAGATCCCCAAATCCACACTGCACTGACCTCTCATTTTGTCCCTTGGTGTCTATGGGTTGATAATTCTGTAAACTGCCACAGCTGCTGGTTATCTGAAGTCCCTCCAGCCAGGAGCTAGTCAGGCAGAGCTGGAGCTAAGGCCTCCCACTCCAGAGAGGCTGAGGTTGGCTCCCAGAGCACTGTGCTGGCCAATACCTGCCGGCCTTCTGGGCTGTCCACTGTGGGAGGTTAGCTTCTCTGTGTCATTTTGTGGGTTTTGTAGCCCCAAAGTTTGTCTAGAGTCAATTTTTTTACATGAATTGGAGGTGGTGGGAGCCGGAGTGGCATGGAAATCCTGTTTCTACTTCACCATCTTGACCTAGATGTGGTTCTTTTCTATCTCATGGAGTTTCTAGGAGCCATGAAAGTTTACCAGGACTCCAACATAGCGAAGAAATTTCCCTTAACACCTCCCCTCCCATTCTGTCTCTTCATTAAGTTTAAATTCATCCTTTTCTAAGCACCTGGCAGTAGATATTATTTATAATTTTTATAGACTTGCAAATTCCCTTTAATTAATTTCTTTGTTTAGAAACTTCAAAAAATCCAGACAATAGCAGTTGCAATCCCAAGAGCTTTTACCTCAAATGGCAAGTTTGTCCACGCAGATACTTTCCAGGACCTGATAAGTTCACAGAATAAGAGGATCAACAAGAATCCCAAGAGAAGAGGCTGAAAGAAGAAAAGAGGAGTGGATGAGACAGAAACAGTGGAGGCAGAGAAAGAGAGAGAAAGAGAGAGAGAGAGAGAGAGAGAGAGAGCAATAAACAGGGAGAAATAGAGAGACAGAGATGATTCTATTAGTGGCACCCTGGTTTCTGGTTACAAAGCACAGGTTTCCCCATGAGCGAGAAGCTGAAAGAATTAAGGCCAAGTACAACCTTTCTGAAAAGGTGCCTGTATGCAAGTTAGATTTGTTTTCTTTTTAATGTACTCTTTCCTAGGACCAATGGCCATAAACAATCTGCTTCTTTCCAGGATTTCCATAATAAACAATCTCACCACCCTTTTTTGTAGTTATATAATGATATGTAATACAATCACTTGAGTTAATTTGTAAGCAGCACACTGTGCTTGTGTTATTCTGAATTACCACCGTATTGTTACCAGTTGATGTCAACTTGTGAGGCTGGTATTGTTACCAGTTGATGTCAACTTGTGAGGCTGTTACTGGTGAATCGCATTTGTGTGCTCCTCTATAAATCAAGTGAGCACTGGTCAGTAAATGGGGATTCTAAGTGCTGTGCCTGTCTCAACCAGCCCCCATCAAGACTTAGGGGATGCTAGGAGTTGGTGCTCCCATTTTCAGCAACACTCTTGAGAACAATTTAAATAATCCATTATGATGTTTCCATTGCTTTCCTTCTGGCTGCTAGGATTAAGATCGACTCTGTTAGAGCCCAGGGTCCAAAAGCTCCCATCTTATAGTCTTCATAGTGGAGCAGTATCTTCCCAGAGCAAAGGCAAGATGAATACTTGTTTTATTGGTATACGTATGGGTGTTCCTGGGTAGTCCCTAGTTAATGAGTTGTTTATTGTAGCTATGGTCTTATGGACCCCTCTCCAGGAATGGGAAAAAGAAGTATAGAATCCTCCCCAGTAGTAGGAGGATGTGCCCCTCTCCTCCCAGAAGCCTTGAGGAAGCTTTGCTGAAAATTGCAGATATCCTTGATAGGAAAAGAAACTAGGTATGCTGGGGGTGGGGTTGGGGGTTGAAGCCTGTCTGTGGAAGACTCAGACTGAATTAGCACTGGAGGAGTGGGAGAGTTAGTGTGCAGGGCCAGAAGCAGCAGCCTCCAGGACCAGTCCAGAGGGACCCTGACCCAGTGGCAGAGGAGCAGACAGGAGTCTGAGAGAAAGCAAAGGAGCAGCAGCAACAACAGGAGAAACAGCAGCAGCAGCAGCCACACTCACAACCCCAATGGGAGTAGTTTCTCCAACTCTCTGAGAACGGTCCCTCAGAGATAATCTCTCCTTCCCTTCCTACCCCATTGGTACTCGTAAGGAGACAAGCCAGAGCAGTGGCAGTGGAGGGAAAAGGTGCCTTCAGGGCTTGGGGGAGCCAAGCAGTTTGTTCAGTTTCTTGTGCTGTGTATTGGTTGAAGTTAGCTACTGTGAGAAAAATTGAGAAGCTGCTGGCTGATTTAGCCCAGGGGCTGGAGGAAAGGGAGGCATGGGAGAAAGTCCTAGAGTTGTCAGACTTTGGAGTTCTCTGAGAAGGGGGAGGAACCTGGGTTTGTTGTAATGAAGGGGGAGCAGAAACCTGGCACAGTGAGGATCTGCTGGAGAGAGCCCAGGCCAGAGCTGCCCCCTTCCCCCGTGAGGGAAGAGGTCAAGCTGCCTCAGTTCTATAGCCCTTGCCATTAGAGCCAGAGAGACTGCGGCGAGTGCAGAGCACAAGCCAGAACAGCACTGGGAGGAGGAATGGAGCAAACCTCCGCTAGTGAGGGGAGAGCTGGGGCAGGAGCAGGTTGCTGTCCACGGGACCTGCAGGAGGAGTTATCCAGACCCAGACCCAGAGCCAAGTTGAAAGCTTTTTAGCAAGGTGAAAGCACTGAGCGTGCTTTACTTCTTTGAGGTTCCGGGATAGGTTGGGCCCCAGGGGTGGAGCTGTCCATGGTGGCTTGGGGGAAGTGCCAGAACCCCTGGGAGCCCACCTTGCCTACTAGGTGGCCCATAGATTCCCCCTTCCCCTCGCTTCTCCCCCTTCCCCCCCCCCCCCACCTTGCGGCAGGGGATGGAGTGGTTCTGGGACTAGAACTAGACTCTGACTCACTCCAGCTCATAAATGCTCAGGAGCTTCAGGTGGGTGCCTGCAACAGGGGTCTGAGCCCCAGTGGAAAGAAGCCCCACTCCCAAGAGAACTCTCAGAAAGATGATTGTACCCTCGGCTTTTATTGAGGGTGTTGTAACCTACTGTGGCCCAGGGGAAGAGGGTGCTGTGTGTTAAGGGAAGCCCCTCTCCAGTGAGCACAAGCATAGTATGATCATGTTGGGGTGTGTGTAGTGTGTGTGTGTGTGTATGTGTATATGTATATGGAGGAAGAGATGGTAACATATACATTTTCATCACTTAATTTTTCTTTGTGTCCTTTCTGGAATGGTTTAACCAATTTACACCTCCACAAATAAGAGTACTGAAGTACCTGTATTATTATATCCACATTTCTCAGCATACTAAGGAATCTTTATAGGGTGTGATAATCTACTAGCAAATAAAGAGATTTATAACCGAATGTTAAAAGGTTGAAATAATAAATGCGTTGTTAATATATAACTTGTCATTTTATTTAATATTGTTTAGACACTGAATGATTTATACCTTTTTAATTGAATATCAGTTGTTTACCAAGTTGATGATACTATTGAAAAAATAGTACCCCAGCCTTGAATGAAGAAATTGGTCATTTGAAGATCAGAAACCACTCCCTTGTATTGGCTGATAAGTACTGGGAGAGCAAGTTCGCAGAAGAATGAGCATTCATCTTGCATTGTATTGGTTATGTAATAAAGCAATAGCAGTAATCGTGGGATTCTGGGAACTTGAGAGTTTGGGAAAACAGCTCCTGCCCGTCTGGTATCCTAAATAAGAAAAAGAAAAAGCATTACTTTCTTTAGTGCTAAATTTTTGAAGACATGACATTGTTAACCTAATTTGCAATTCCTTTCACTTCAGAGAGAATAAAATCACGTTGGATAGAAGCATACATGTAGGGAAGTCAAAAAAGATAATGAAAAACTTTTAAAGGCTCCTTGGAGAAGGCATAAATCACCCTTGAAATTCAGGAACTGACAAGCAAAGCAGGAAAAGCTTAGAAGTTTTTCCTTCCCCCAATTCAAGGACATTTATTGGAAAAGTTGGACAATTAGAAGGTAAGACAAGAAGAGAACGGTTCACTCAAAAGGGATCTAAGAACACATTAGTCATTGTAAAGTCATTCCCATCTTCATGGATCAGCGACTTCCTCTTCTACTTCCCAACAACAATGGGTTAAGGAATAGGTCACTTCTAAGCAGAGGGAAATGTGATTTGAAAAAAGTCATTCTACTTAGGGATCACTATCAATGCTCCTGTTTCTATTCCTCATAAACTTCCCTTAGCATTTTTTTTGCCTACACTTTCATTTCCTACCAGCCAGACTTTTGGTTCTCAGAGATGGCATTTTGCCTGAAGGACACCATCCCTGGATGTTCTGATCAAATAGCTTGTGTATCCTTGCTCATGTGACACTTTTGCCTTTCTGTTTAAATAAGAAGCAACCTTCTTGACTTTCTGTCCTCATCACTAGGGCTTAAAATTTTTTTAATGTTTTCAGAACTGTCATGACTTCTCAATTCCTCAGTCTTCTAAACTCTCATAGATTTTACCTTCATTTTATCTGAAAGAAATATGAGCACTTCCATATATTAATCTTACCAACAGTTCCATGTCTATTAGCAAGAATTTCAAACTTCCTTCATCAAATCCCCCATCCTTTTGGGTTATTATTTTCATCATCATCATCATCATCATCATCATCATCATCATCATCATCATAATGATGTCAACCACACAATGCCTAAAAACAATCCCTTTCTTGAGCATCCCTATTCTCTTCTTTTTTCTAGATTCTGGTGAAAATCTTATAAATGTAGTAAATAAGTAAATGACTGATTCTCCTATGAGTGTGTATGCACATATCTATATATGCTGCAGCACACATTACTGTGTTTAATATGCATTATTAATATTTTCTCCAAAACTCTCAAGACTAGACAATTTGTAGCATTTGCTGTTGTCTGACATACATGTATATATGTATGTACACATATATGCATACTTACATGCATACATGCACATTGTCACATTAAATATTTAATAAGAGACTCTCAGGAGACAGTTTTAGCTGATTCTATATGTACCCTAATGTATGAACGTAGCCCTTTTACTTGCATCCATGATCCCATCACTCTCAACTCTTCTAAAAGCTTTTCCTCTTAAACATTCTATCTCTCATCTTCAGTCTTTTATAATCTGTTGTTTCCTTTCCCACTACTAAAATATCTAGATACTCCCAATCCATCCAAGATAGGAACTGAGCCAACTACAGAGTAGTCTTTTCCATAATTTTGGAAATGAGATTATTACAGGAAGGGAAATTCTCCTCTGAACTTGCAGAGAATGGATTCTCTTCACTATAAGAATAAACATAAGGTGACGAGTTGGTAGGAAACCAAGAGGGAAGAGATTGTTATCTTTTCCCCTAAGATCATCACTAGCATCAGGAACCAAGTCTTTAGGACCCATTTTTAAGGGCATGGAGAAGGTTCTTGTAATTTCTTGGACATTCAGATTTTCCCTTTTATTATTTCTTTAACTTTCTCTAATTCTATTCATAAGGGCTGATATCAATTGACTTCTCCATCCTATTAAAATGTAATTATTTTTGCCAGTGGAGAAACAATCAAGTCAAGCCAATGATCATTTATTGAGTATCCATTATGTGCCAGACACTATGTTGCTTGATTGAATTGATATTCAGTCAGTTGGTGAACTAGAATTTATTAACCATCTTCTATGTATCAGGCACTAGGCTAAGCACTGAACTTGATGTGACCAAGGACTGGATGCTTCCTCCAATCAAACAAAGACATTTTTCCTAGGAATGATAGGAAGTCTGTTCTTGCTATATGAGGAATTTGGTTAAAAAAATTTGTGGGGCCCATAGAAAACCAGAGCAGTCTTTCAGAATGTATGAAATGAAGTATCTGACAGCAGAGAAGAGATGGTATTCTTTCTAAACTTCTGAGAAGAAATTAATTTGGGAGAAGTAACACAGAGTCCTGGACTAGGACTCTAAGTCTCCTCTCCTAACCTCTGAAGGAAAAGATTAAATTTATAGTCTCCCTAGAGGAGAAGGATTTTGTAATTTCTGTCTTTGCATTAACCTCCCAGCACCATACATGCTATACCTTATAGCAGCTTCTATCTGCATCTGGATACAATGAGAAACTCTTTACAAAGTCAAGGCTTTACAGAGTTCCAAGTAGAAAAGACTCCCCCATACCTAAAGAGAACAGTCTGAGGACTCCAGAAAAATGTCTCCCAGGAGTTTTTTTTACCCCTTCACATGTACTCTTTAGGCCTGAGCTGACCTTCCACTGTACTCCAGCAGCACTAGAAGGAATCTTCATCACAGATCATTTTTATATTTCCTAGAGTGAATACTCATTACTAAAAAGTTAATGTCTGGCTGAATAACTGATAACCTATAATCATAGAGGTACACATACTGGCGGGGGTTTGTGAACTATATAGCACTATAAAACAAACTATCATCTCCTCAAAGTTAGCACCAGTGCCTGATAGGACATGGAACAGTTTTGATCTCCACCAAAGTGGGGCTTTGGAAAGTAATGCTAGAGCCTACATGAGTGACACATTTATTAATTTTCTAGGCAAGTTGGAGTTCTTAAGATACTGTTTTTATTCTGAATTTTCTAAAGTATGAACAATTCATGATTTAGTAATAGTAAATACTATCTAGTATTTACTATTTAGTAATACTTACTATTTAGTAATAGTAAATTTAGTAAAACTATTTCCAAATATTCTCACTTTATATTTACTACAAATAGCTAATATGAGTAAAAAGAATGATGTGAACCCAGATGTTTGTGAATCTGTGACCAGCTTAATTAAAATAACTCAATTCTGCCTCTTTGCTTAAAAAAAATCGAAAACAATACTTAATGCTTTTTGGGTTCAACTTTTGAAATCTACTTACTTCCATATTTCATGTTCTGTTGAATGAGCCCTCTAATTTCTTCTTCTTTTTTCTCTGGTTACTAAACCAGAATCTGATCTGCAGGAAACAAACATTGGACAATTTTGTTTTATATGCAGTTTTGGTATAATTATATTAGATTCTCTTTGAAAAATATGAACATCTGTCCTCAATTTAATCAGGAGGAAAGAATATGCTCTTAATATCTTGAAAATATGTAACCCAAACAGGAGGTAATTCATTTATGAATAAAAAAGGTTTTAAAGATTATCTATCCCAAAGCAGACATTTTAAAGGTGAAGAAACTGAGGTTCCAAATGATAAATAGTCTCAATACTCCATGGTTAATTAATGTCAGAACTAGGAGTTGAGTCTAGGTCTTCTGACTGCAAATTCATTGCTGTTTCTTCTATTCAAACTACGATCTAACTTCCCACATTGCTGAAACTTCACAGCTTGAATATTATAACCATTTCTTGATTACAGTATAATAGAAAACAGAAAATGGTGGTAGTATGGAAATAATACTGAAAATGTTATCAAGGACAGAGTATTCAAGAAACATCAAGAAGAGGAAAAGAGGAATTAGAACACAGCTTTGGGGTACAGCTGGGTGATAAAGAGGATAGAGCACTTTCCTGGAGGCAGGACAACCTGAGTTCAAATCTGACCTCAGACATTTACTAGCTTTGTAAGTCTGTGTAAGTCACTTAATCCTGATTGTTCCCTTCCCCACCCCCACCCCCAAAAACGCAACAAAGAAAACAAAAAAAACAAAAACAAAAACAAGCCCACAGTCATGAGCATTTCTGTTTGGAAGATGAAACATACCGTGTCAGGAGCCAGGCTCAGTGCCTTAGAAAGAAACTGGACATCATCATATCTTATATATTCATTCCTATGAAAGTATTCACTGAGAATCTGTAGTTGATATCCCGAAAGCTTGAGTCGTGGTTTGCTTTCTTTTTGATTATCAGATGATTCTATGTTCTCTGCCTTTTCTTCTTCATCCTCATTTTTTAATCTGTTCAAAGCTGGAGTTTGGGGCAAGAAATCTGAGGAGCAATAAAAATAGGACAAGAGAAAGGTTTTTTTTTTTTTTTTTTGTAAATGAGCTAAATGAAATAATACTAAGGCTCCTAAAATCACCCAACTGAAGAGGATGTCACCCAATGATGGCCATGGTTGGTCAGTCAAACTGCAAATTTTTTTTGGAGAGAAGAATGCAGGGCAATTGGGGTTAAATGACTTGCCCAAGGTCACACGGCTAGTAAGTGTTAAGTGTCTGAGGCCAAATTTGAACTCAAGTTCTCCTGACTCCAGGTGGTGCTCTATTCACTTTGCCACCTAGCTGCCCCTGCAAGTTTCTTAAGAGACAGAAAATGCAGAAGCTTGCAGTAGCCAAACCAAACCTGGGCAAACTCTCTAGCTGTTACTCAGGCCACATACCATAAGGATATAACTAGGATCCTCACACCCACATGTCTACTCTGACATAATCTTTGACTATAAGCAATTTTCATTAATTTTCTACTTCATTGCAATATTGTGGCATAGAGGTAAACTTTGATTTCCTGTTCACTATGCTTGTAGTATGTAAGTTATAGCAGATCCTTTGAGGTAGAAAGTATGTATGTTATAGCAGAGCCTTTGAGGTAGAAAAGTTTCTATTTGGGGGTATGTGTACTGTCTGAAACCCAGCCTCATCCATTTGGGGAGTATTATAATGAGATTGCCCAGAAGAAGATGATTTATTAAGCACAGTCATTCATAAATATCTCATTTTGTAGAGCGATTGTATTCTGGGGATGGGGGGGGGGGGAAGCAGGCCATGCCGATGAAATTATAGATCCCTGAATAGTCAGAGTTGGCAATTTAGATTTACAAGAAAAGTACTCTGACCCTTGAGTATATATAAAAAACTCCATCTTGTCTAGAAAACAAAGAGTACTGGGAATATTTTTATGCACTATTTCCTTATTTCTTACCATTCTCCTCATGCTTAAGAATCACATCTCCGCACCTCAGTTCTGAGTTCTGGAAGATTCCTTTCCACTGAGGAGAGTTGTTTATATTCCTGGCTGGGATTCCATCAGGTTCCTGTGGGGGTAAAAAAGACCCTACATTATTCAAGTCCATGACTTTGATGTCACAAACAAATTTGAAATTCTTTGTCTGTTGTGATTGATAGATTACTTTCTATCTCTCACTTTGTACCCCTACAAAGAATGTTGAGTCTTACTTCTACACTCCTGAGCAGCCAGAGGGTCAAATCATCATCAACTGAGAACTAAAACTATTTTAATGGATTTTTTTTTCGAAGATAAAGTTAATTAGATGCATATTAGAATCCCCTTGTGTTGATTCCTCATTCATATATTTATATATGTCTATCTCTATGTATATATGTATATTGTGTATATATTTAGTGTGTATGTGTGTGTGTGTGTGTGTGTGTGTGTGTGTGTGTGTGTATTCTTCCCAGTAGAATCAAGGCTCTTGAGACGAAGGACTGTTTGTTAATTCTCATCATAGCCCCAGCATGTTGTACAGTGTTTTGAGCAGTGGTGTCTGACCTAGGCCTATATAGAGATGTCTTTCAATGATAAAACACGAAATATTAATGCAGAGAGTTACCCACTTGGGCACTTAGAGTCTTAAAAGGGTGACTGAGGCAGTGAGATGATCTATGTGTTGTCCAGGGTCAAATAAAGGTAATATGTGTCAGAGGTGGAACTCAATGATTGACTCTAAGATCACTGCTCCATATGTTCCACCATATTGACTCTACCTTGTAGGCAGTTACCACAGTGTTGGCAATGTTAAATATATTGGGTTAAATTTTAAAAATTGACTTACTTGTATATTGGATGCTCCTTTTACTGGGCCTGCACATTTATTCATTTTGAACCTTTGATTACAAAACCAGTGTCGGATCTGCAGGAAATGCAAAAGTTTATGATATAATAATATTTGTTAAACAACCCTATCACAAATAGCAAAATTACCTTCTAGAACACATTTGTGTTTATTCTGGAAATAGTCAATGTTTATAATAAAATATCCTCTTGTGTAGAAAATAATCATCTTGAAGAAATGTAGATACTCTGCATGATGCTAAAAGTTTGAAAGACTGTGGAGATTTTAAATATAATCTAACATAATATTGGTATTTTAAAGAAACATGGGTTCAAGATGGGCAATTATTCCCAAAGATTCTTGGGCATTAAATGAAAGCATTTCAGTTTAAGTCTAGCATAGTCCAACCCAAAGCCCTTTCTGCTATATGAGCCAAAGTCTGAACCAAGTTATATCCTTACACATTGCTTAGAGCTTGTCTTGGCAATCTTCTCTTGACCCCAAGTTATGATATTTTGAGGGAAAAACAAAATGAACTTTAGAGAGGCAACACCAGAAATATCGTAAGTTATTCAAGAAGCACCAAGACTAAAAGTAAGAAAGGAATGAAGACATAATTGTGTGCATTTCTATTCAGGAGATGAAACATACCTGCTGTGGAGTCAGGTTCAGAGCCTTAGAAAGGATCTGAACTTCACCAGGCTGAATATATTTATTTCTATTAAAGTGCTCCTTGAGAATCCCTAATTGATACTCTGAGAGATTGTGTCGTACTTTCATTCTTTTTTTAATGTTGGATTCCTCCACATTCTCTGCATTTTGCTCTTCACCCTCATTTGTTGGTCTGTCCAAACCTGGAGGGTGGAGTAAGAAATCTGTAGAGCAACCAAGAAAGGATAAGTGAAACTCAGAATAGATGATCTAAGTAAAATTACAGTTATCCTCTTCAGATCACCAAGATGAATATTGTATCACCCAATAATGACCAGGCTCAGTCAGGGAGTTCACATGTTTTGTAAGAGACAAAAAGCACTGAAGTTGCCAGGAGCCAAACTTCACTTGGGCACATGCTTACTCTCTAGCATGGAACATCCAGCAATGCTTAAACCAGGAGCTGCAGGGGACATGTTTACCTTGATGCAATTGATGACTGGCTATCACAAAATCAGACCAATGTCCTACTGTGTTCCTATCTTGTGGCACAGAGATAACCCTGGTTTCTGGAAAGCTATGTTGGTAGTGTTCTAACTGCAGCACATCCTTCTAGCTGAAAAGATTTCCAGTAGGGGTTATGTATAGTGTCTGAATACCCACCTTGTCCACTTGGGGAAACTTACCACCAGGTTTGAAAGAACATCATTATTTTCCTGGTACAGATACTCTCAAATACAATCTACTGAATTCTAAGGAATCTGCAATTTATTGTGGAGGAGGAACCCACACCAATGAAATTATAGATTCTTGAAAGATTAGAGTGGATTTCCTGGAATTAGAGCAATGTATTCTGGCTCTCATGTATGACTAACACTACCTTGTCTGGAAATAAATGAGGAGTACTTTATGTATTATTATGCATTACATACCCCTTACTTACCAATCTCATTGATAGCCAATACAAACTCTCCCCTCATCATTGCATCAAATTTGCTAGTATCTCCTAGACTCTGGAAGAGTTTTTTCAGTGGAGTAGAGTTGCTTGCGCCTGGGATTGGGCTTCCATCAGCTGGCTATGGGAACAAAATTAACCTAGGATTATTCAAGTATCTGAACCTGGGATGGTAAATATATACATTTCATCACTATGTAATCTGAACCAAGAAAGTCTTTTCCATCACCCACTTTCCATAACTACAAACAAATAAGTTACAGTGTTATTTATAGCCAACTGAGCAGACATAGCATCTATGAGCAGAGACATTCAACTGGACATTGAGAATGAACCTGATAAAGATCTGTATTAAAATAAAGAGAATCAGACCCAGAATAGAATTCCTCCTTATTGGCGATTCCACTAGTAGAATGATAAATTGTCATTGAGGCAAATAAAGGAGGAATAAATTGATCAACTTTTGTTGGGCAGTCAATAAGCATTCACTAAGTGTTGATTTTGGGTTAGACACTCTGCTCCATTCTAGGGATAAAAAAAAAAATCAGGAACACTTTCTTTACTTTCAAGGATATTGCTTTCTAATGGAGGGGAGAACATGTAAATGTCTTGGTAAATACAAGCTATATACAGTGCAAGTGGTAAGTATAGCTAGGTAGTGGACAACATACATGGATGATAGTTATGTGTAGGAATACCAGAAAAGTAGCAAGAGGCTATGTTTTGAAAGTCTGAAGGTGCTACTCTGAGGAGTTTTTAATATTTAATTCTCTGTGCAATTGGAACCTCTTAGTTTTATTAAGTAGGGTGTTAACATTGTCAGAATAGCACTTGAGGAAAATCACTTTGGCAGATGAGTGGAGAATAGTGGTAGAAAGAAAACTCAAAAGATGATTGCAAATAGCAATACACCAGGTCTGAGGTGATGAGGACCTAATCTCAGTTCGTGAAAACACATTTGATTGCAGTTAGAGAGATGTAAACAGGATATTTTATGAAGGTAGACATGACAAGGCTATCCACTAATTCAGGAAGGAATTGAGTATGACACTGAAGGTGTGAGCTTGGATAAACTGGGTGAATGATGATGCCATAAATGTCACACTGCATTAAAAATTTGCCAAAACTCTTTCATTAATGAGAACTTTTGAATAGTATAGAAAAATATTATGGAAAGTAATGGGTTTGGATCAATTTTTCATGTTAATATTCAAAATGTAATAGAACTCTAAGTAATAGTAATAGAAAGGTATATATGGAGACCATGGGCTTCTGACATAAAATATTGGAATACAAACAGAGTATTATACTTGTTGTCTGATTCTAGTCCTACTTGAGTTCTGGATGGGAAGAAATTTATACCTAATGTCTCTTGGCTTCTTTCCTTATGTTATCTGAATTCAATTGGAAGCTTTTCTCTCTTGACTTTGTGATTGGTCTGATGATGATAAAAATTTTTTTTTTTTGCATTTTTTAAACCCTAGATGATAATGAGGACCAGTGTTTGTTTCAACTTACCTCGTCCACTGCTTCTTTCTTCTCACTCTGTTGCTGTATCTTTTGTTCTTTTTTCTGTTCTTCAGACAATTTAATAAGAGATGATGTATTTGTGGGGAGAACAGAGTCCGTGGAATCTGGGGTGGGGGGAAGAGAAAGAACTCCCTCACATTTTTTTTACTATGTCAGTTAAATGAGTACCGATTTCAATTCAGAATCCAACACAGTCCAGGCAAGGTATAAATTCTTACAGAACACCGTAAAATAAAAAGAAAAGGCAGGTTTGGAAGAAATTAGGAATTACAGTAAAATTAAAGGAGAAGTCATTATCTCACTAGAAAGCAAGACAACTGAAGGAATTTAAAGTTTTGAAAAAATTCTTTTGAAGGAAAAGCAGACACAGACAAGGTCAAACTAGTAGTCTTCTTAAGATATCTTTTCCAAGTGTGACTATATTTTGAATAGTTTCTTGTCAGTTTATGAGAATTTGATCACCATGTTATTTGTGCTTGATGCCAAGAGATATAAACCTGTGACTCTTTGGAAAATAGATTAAATGTTAAAATTATTTTGGACTACCTCCCTGAAGTTTTATTATGGTAATTTCTAAGAACAGAATCATAGAATATTAGAACTGAATACCCACATTTTGTGGATGAGGAAACTAAGTCCTAGTTAGATTAAGTGACTTATCCATGTTTATACTTGGTACAAATAGGTCATCTGATTTCCATCCCAAGTTATATCTGTACAATATCATGTTTGTTTCTTTCTAATTTTATATTAGTTAAAATAATGCTTAAATACTGTGCTCTTCAAATAGTTTCTGAAATGCACTGTCATCTCTCCCCTTTGAAGAGGCTTAAAATTTCATTTTCAAAAAGATTTAAATTTAGAAAACTCAGACTGTAGATAACTGAGATAGAAAACTGTTAATAGTCCACAGTAAAAGTGTCAAATCTAATCCAAGTGAAACTGGAGCTACACTAATTTCTATTTGTATGTAAACCTATGAGTTATAAATTATCTCCCCAATGTTTCTAGTGCTTCCATGCTGTGACCCTCTACTGCTGTTTATGTGCCATTATAATTTTGAAAGTCTATTTAGCTCTTTTTGTGTTAGCTCAAACTATTGAAAAAAATAATTCCAAAAGCCCAATTCTTTAAATTATTTCTTAGAGATTTCAGAACAAGTGAAACTCATGAGAGATTGCATTTTCTATTTGGATAAAATATTTAATGTAAAGGTTCATTTGTGTTATGCCCTTTAGTATAATAAAAGCTCTTATTGCTTGGGAAAAATAAAAATAAAAAAGACATCTTTTTTGTTAGTGAGGATGGTAAAGAAAAATGGAAGTGGAAGAGATGATGGGTGAAGGGGTAAAAAGTGAGAAAGTTGGAAAATAGAAATGGTAAATGTCAGAAATATTGGGAGCCTTATCTGGTATATTTGACTGGAGTATTCCTGAACTACATGTGCTTTCTACCATGTTGGGTCCAGGAGATTCAGAGCTTCCTGTTTTCTCTTCCTCTGGCCTAAGTTCTTTATGAAAGCTTGTATGGACTTTTCCATCAAATTTCTTTTTTAAATTGATGACAAAGAATAAAGGTGATAGTGACCTTGAATTTCCTGGAAGGTAGATACATGCTCCTTAATATCTACTTTCAGTTTTAAGACAAACCACCCCATGAGAGAACCCAAAGTGATATTGGAGAAAAACACGGGTATATGATATTAAGAAAACATTTTTGAAAAAAAAAGAATCCTCAGGAAAAGATGAGGAATTTAGGAATAACTTATAAGGAACACTCCTGAAGTCACAGGGAATAGTTCTCTTCTAGAGATTATGTGACTGCCCTAAGTACATATAAAGAACAGCTTTTAGGACCTCATGAAAGGATATGTATTTCCACGTGGTGATTCCAAAATATTCAGTTTGGGAAGTTACTAATTTAAAAAATTTAATCATTTTTTTTTGAGCACAACCATGTAGGAATCTCCTTTTCAAAAACTACTTTTAGATCCATTTCAGGAGACAGAACAGAATAACAATAATTACAATATCATACTCCATTTTTCAAGAAAAGTATTAACTCTTATGCAAGTATCTTTTTGATAAAAAAAAAAAGATTGTTCCTTTTTCTAGACTCTAATTCCAAATGATTCAGCTAGTTTCAAACAACATGAACTGCCAAGGAAAGAAAGTTTTTCCTTTTGCAGAACTGACTGCAAAAAAAAATATTTTTTCCCATTAGCCATGCCCTATATAGTTAAGATACTAATTTTTCCCAAAGAAGAGCAGAAAAGGAAAGAAAGAAGATGAGAAGATCTAACACTCCTCTCTTCTAATACAATAAAATGGAACAAAACTTATTGCCACCTGGCTCTGCTCTTCTCTTTGTTCTCCAAGATATGCTTTCAAAATGGAATCTAAAGTGTAGAATGATTTTGGGGGAACAAAAAACCCCAGCCGTGTGACCTTGGGCAAGTTACTTAACCCCAATTGTCCTCCAAAAAGGCAAAAAAAGGAATGATTTTGGGGGGTGGTTGTTAATGTAAAATGCTCCCCCACTTTCTTGGTTTTGAGATTGGGTGTAATTCTGTTGCAAACTTTCACTCATTCCATCAGCGACTTTTTCAATCTGCTTTTCTGAGATTTCCTTGTCTTGAGTTTTGGAAAGAGGTAGGTGTGAACAAAAACCAGAAATAGTTAGAATCAAATATATTTGGAATTATGATTTTTACCTGATAACATTTTGTGTTGCCTCCTCTACAAGTCAGGAAGGAAGCAAGGAGAGAAAGAAAATAATGGAAAGGAAGAGGCAGAGAAAGGGAAAAAATCAAGTGAAATGTGAATGGGTTATTTCTTGGGGTGCAGTGAAAAGTCTTACCTATTTTTCTGGAGATATTCACATCCAAGTCTTGGAATTCATTTTCCCTAGGACATTTCTGCAATATATGAAAAACACGCATTATCTAATATACTCCTTACCTAATATTCTGCTCCCCCAACCCATGATTCTAATAAATAGCTTTCTCTTTCTTGGGCTTGCTATTTCTTTTCTTCTCTGGTCTCTCCTTTTTATACAAAGTCATGAAAAGCTCTATGCATTTCCTATGCAAACTTTTTGAATACGTGTAGGCATTCACCATTTTCAAACCCCTCAAATGAAAAAAAATTTAAAGGAGTGAAATGAGTGGTTAAAAAGTTTTCTGAACTTTATTCTTAAAATGTTTTGTGTATTCATACACATACTTTCATTTCTTTTTGGAATTCCTATCCCTGGCCCTGAAAATCCTTAAAATAAAATGGCAGGGATGGCTAGGTGGTGTAATGGATATGGCACCAGCTCTGGAGTCAGGAGGACTTGAATTTAAATCCAGTCTAAGACACTTAGTAACTGTGTGATCCTGGGAAAGTTACTTAACCACAGTTGCCTCACAAACAAAGACCATGATGGTAGGTATATGAATAGGTGTTCATCTTCAATGGAAAACTTTAACGAAAATCTTCAATTACTTGACAAAATCTCTCAGAACAAATATCATATTTTGGTCAATTTTTTTCTCTTAACATTCTTTCCAATCCCATGCAACCTGAAGTTCCTGCCACCAGAAGAATGCCCATGTTTTGAACATGAACATCTGTCATTGAATCTTGCCATCCCTACTTATATATTAAAATGTTATATCCTTATCTCTTGTGCTCTGGTTTGATGCAGATTCATGGCTTCGGTTTTTTTTTACTTCTGGATACATAAGTGTAGTTTAAAACTAGCCTCTACTATCCACAAGATTGGTCTGATTACAATAAGCATCTTTTGCATGATGTGGTCCCAAATTGAAATGGAATATGATAGTCCTAACTTACCTTATCCTTTGGTTCCTCCTTTCTCCTTTTCAATTCTGCTTCTTGCTCTCTTGTCTGATATTGAAGTATTTCAGTACGAAAAGTGACTGAAGATTGGAGAGAGTCGCTTGAGACCAGTAGACAACATGACTCTATAGGGGAGAAGAGCTATGTGTCAGGACTTTATATTCAATTAACTCAGTGAATGATGCTTTCCTACCTTAGTACTCAGCTCAACAAATGTTATCAGATCCCATAGCAAAACAAACAAACAAACAAACAAACAAATCCATAAGAAAAGAGAGGTCTTGAAGAAATGTGATACTACAGGACAAGAGAGGAGGAATACATTATCTAACTAGGGTACAAGTGGGTTGAAGAAATTTCAAGGGAAGAAAAAAATTCTCAAGAAGAAAAGCAGAACGGGGGGAGCGGGGAATGGAGCCAAGATGGCGGAGTAGAAACAGCACTTCCAAGGAGCTCTCTCCCCCACCACTTACAAACCATGTAAACGGTGGACTCTGAACAACTTCTGGAGCTCCAGCACCCACAGAATGACACAGAGAAGCTAACCCCCCACTGAAGACAGCCCAGGAGCGCTGCAGGGAGCGGCCAGCGCAGTGCTCTGGGAGCAGACAGCACAACATCAGGGGCCATCGAATCACTCTGGGAGCTCATCCCAGGCCCATGTGAGCCTTGGTTTTAGCCCCAGGGCAGCTGAGCCAGCAGTTGGCTGGAGGGACCCCAGAACACCAACAGCTGTGGTGATTCCAGAATTATCAACACAGATATGCCTAGGACAAAGTGAGTGGTTAGTGCCCTATGGACTTTGGGAACAGTATTTGGGGAACTCCTTGGCTTCTTCCCCTGGGGGCAAGAAGCAGCTGAGGAGCCTCAGCACAGAAGCCATTTTGCAGCTTCAGTGGCAGCTTCAGCTCCTGGCCTGCAAACCGTAGGGAGATCCAGCAATCAGTCTGGGGGTTAATCGCTCTTGCTTTAACCTCCCTGGATCTGAATTGTGGTCTGGGGCAGAGGTCATGGGGTGGGTATCCAGCTTGCCAGAGCGTGTGGAGGCTTTCACAGAGGCCACCCAACTAATACCATCAGAAGCTGTGAAGACCCCGACGTTTGGGATGGAAGCTCCCCTGTCTGGTGGCAGAGTCCTACTGTGGCAACAAGCCCAAAAGTCAAGTAATTAAGTGGCAACATGCCTAGGCAAAGGAAACAAAATAAACAGAAAATTCAACATTAGACTCCTATTTTGGGGACAAAGAGGATCGAAGCATGGAACAGGAGGAGGACTGGGAGGTCAAAAATCCTGCTCCAAAAGCCCCAAATGAAAATATGAGCGGGTTACAGGCCATAGAGGACCTTAAGAAGGATTTTAAAAATCAAATAAGAGAAGTGGAGGGAAAATTGGGAAGAGAAATGAGAAGGATGCAGGAAAAGTATGAAATGAGAGTCAACAGCCTGACTGAGGAAAATAACACCTTAAAAATAGACTAACTCAAATGGCAAAGGAGGCTCAAAAGGGCAATGAGGAGAAGAAGAAAAGCAGAAAAAGACAAGGTCAAAAATGGTATCTTTTTTGGAAATATCTTTTTTGTTAGTGAGGATGGCAAAGGAAATGGATGTGTGAGTGGGAAAAAGATGCAAACATGGGTGGGGAATTCCAGAAATACTGGGAACCTTACCTGATACAGCTGGCTGGAGTGTTCCTGATGTACATGTGTTTTCAGCCAAGTTGTACCCAGGGTCTCTAGAGCTTTTTGTTTTCTCTTCTGAGTTAAGTTCCTCTGGGCAGCATGTATTGACTTTTCCATCAATTGTCTGTTCCCCATTTATGGCCATCAGTGAGGATGATGATAAAGACATTGAATTTACTGGAGAGAAGAAAACAGACTAGTTAATATCATCCTTCTGTTTTGGGAGAGATCATCCTATAAAACTTGAAACAGTGATAAAGGAAATCACAAATGTAAGTGCTTATAAGTTCAAATGTGGTATCAGGAAAAAGGTTTTGAAAAAAAAATGAATGGAGGGGTGGGGAATGAGAAGCTTAAACGTAACTGATAAGAAAAGTTGAAGCCACAGTGAGTAATTCACCACTGTTAAGGTCTCACTATTGTATATCATCCTCTTCTCAGAGCTTTGGACTCAGAGGACTGGACTGAGTGTATATTAATTTAGAAACTTGTGGAAGAATATACACATAAACACACATACAATCATATTTGTGTATATATGTACTCATTATATGCATAGATAATATATATTTCCACATGATGTTTTCTTTCAAATTGTCCACTTTGAGAAGTTACTCATTTTTATTTGAATCACCTTTTCCTTTGGGCACAATCATGTAGGAATCTCCTTTATTGAATTACTTTTACTTCAGGATGCAGGGAAGAATGATAGTAATTTTAGAATCCCATCCCAGTTTTTAAAGAGAAGTGTTCTGTCTCTTCAACAAGCATCTTTTTTTTAACAAACAAGATTGTCCATTTCTCTAGGCTTTAATTCTGAATGAAAGACCAAGTTTCGAAAGAACATGTACTACTAAGTAATGAAAATTGTTCTCTTGGCATAGAAAAATGCAAAAGAAATCTCTTCCTTTTCTCATGGGAAAAAGAAGAGTGACATTCATCACTTCCATTAAAATAAAATGGGCAATACATTGTGTTTCCTTCTCCAGAAGACCTGAAGGAAACAAGGAGAGGAAGAAAGTATTTGGTGGAAAAGAAAGAAAGAAATATAAGTGAAATGTGAATGATCATTGTGTGTGATATGGTGTCAATATCTTGGTAATGTTTTTGAAGATGGCCACACCCAAGTCTTGGAATTCATTTTCTCTAAGAACATACAGGAATATTCAATATCTAAATTTAAGTTGGTACATAATACATAATAGCATGTCCCCACCCCATCACTCCTTTGCTTATCTTTTCCTTTCAGTTTCAATTTTTTCTTCCCTGATCTCTCCTTTTCCCATAAAGAAAGAGAAATTTTCATCTCTCATGTAAGCTTTTGGATACAGGTACTTCAGACACTCACAATTTTCAAACTAAAATTCTTCAAATGAAATATTTTTTGAATTAAAAGGAAGAATGGTTTAAAAAAAGTATTTTCCTAAACTCTGACTTTTTCTAAAAGCTTTTTAAAAACTTATTATTTCAAATACAGGTGGATATAATGTAATATCTTTTTTCTGGGCAATTATAAAATTCAAATCTGGAATCTTGTAAAAGATTCTGAAAGATAAAGAAGAAAACACTTGATCAAATCCTTAAGAGCCTATTTTATCACTCCCTTCTCTTTCATTCCTGATAATCCTCCATACTTTCTGAGATCAAGAATGTGTTCTTTCTGTTCCCTCCTGCCCATCTCCCCAAGAAGGCAAATGACTAGTTAAGTTTCAGTTTGTCTGCTTCTCCTCCTGACCCCCTGACACCCAAACTCAGATTCAAATGGAACAGTTATTACCTTCCGTTATTCTAGGCCACATTTTTCTTGCTACCCCCTCCCCAAGTGGTATGCCATTTCCCTCTTGTTTAAGGCCACGTTTGGGACTGATTAAATAATGTTGCCCCACATCTGATTTCAAAAAGGATGATACATCTCAGGTATCCACAAAACCCACAAGTCAATACCCTGAAAAATTTTTTGGATTATCAACTTTTTTGGAAATATCTACAGGCTTGACTTGCTGAAGACATTGCTTCACTGTCCCTCAAGCATAAATGGTAGGAAGAGTTCTTTCAGAAGATAGATATAAGAATACAACTCAACTTTTGACCAAGAGTCCCACAAGAATAATATTGAAATTAAAGGTAACTCACCTTCTGGAAAGGAAGAGGTTCAATCTTTTTGGTAAAAGTGATGATGTTAGTCAGAGAGTCAAGGACTGTGCTCTGGCCTGACTGAGGAAGCTTTGGAGATACTGCTAACATGGGTATTTATAGTCACTATCTTTATGAAGGTGTTAACCAAAAAGTCTGGCTGTTGGGTCAGGGAGTTGAGCTCACACGTCAATTATCTCCTCAACTCAAGATAGATGATTCTTCAAAATATTGATTTCACTCTTCCACAATCTCTTCAGTTTCATCTCAGAGACTAAGGTCTCTGACTTTCTTTTTATAATTACTTGTATGTTGAAAGGAATTACAACTCCTTTTCATCTTTCAGCCTATGAAGATTTCACCTTTCCAACTCTTCCTAGAAACCATTGAAAAGTTTTCAGAAAGGCTTCCTTATCCATCCATCCATTCATCCATCCATCCATTCACCAATTCATTCATTCATGCACACGTATGTGCATTCTTTCCATCAAGCATTCATTCACATACCAAAAAGTTTTGGAAATACTATTTTAGCTGAAATTTGAAAAACGGGGCAATTATTAAGGCCTCACATCACTTCAAATATCTAAATGATGGCATTACTGAGGTGTGAATCCAGGGATGTGACTTCAGGGCTCTTTCTGAGGAATACCTTTCAAGTTGTGAATTAGATTGAGTGAATTACAAAAATTATTATCCAGAGGAAAGTGAAGACTCAAAAAGAAAAGAAATTCACACCTCTCCAGGAGTACATAGAGGTGGTGGGATAGCCCCTAAAAAAGTTAGAAGACTTAAAGGATAGGCAGCCACTTTGAAATTGAAACTGAGAGATAGAAAAGCTTAACTTCTGAGGGAAGTAAACCTCCCACCCCCAACCCTGCCCTACAAAAAAGGTAGTTTGTGTCACTAAAAAATTTCAGGGGGTGAGTCTCTAGGTACCTCACTTAGCATCTCAGTGCCCTCAGAAATTAGAAGCCTTAGCTAGAGATTCTACCTCTTTTGGTGTTGATGGAAGGTGAATTTTTGTGGTCTTTTGGGTAGTCTGTGCTTTGAGGTCAACTTCAGATACTAATGAATAATTGCACCAATTGGCAGATGGATTGCTAGAGATTCTGTTTCTCACAGTACAGAAACTGATTCCCCACAACTCTTCCAAGAAAAAGTAAATGAGTAAGTAATGCCTTCAAGCATATTATGATAATTTGCTGTTCCCTTAGTATAGTTCTAGGTTGACTTATGGATAGTATAGATTTGATTTATTTTGGTCAATGATGCTTCCAAAAAATGAGCAAAGCATTTCCCAATGTTTACCATGCTCCCCTAGGAAGGGCCCCTGGTTATTGGTTTCCAGCACTAGAAATACCAAAATCATTCAGGGTATAGAGGGGAAAGTTATCAATCTATACTGGAGAGATTTTTTCTTTGTGAAACCACAGGTAACAGAAATGAGTACTGTCAGGATGTTAGGGTTATCTTTTTAATGAATTTATTTATTTTCTTCTCACTAAAGAGAAGCAGAGGTTTCCAGTAGGAGGTCTACCAGATTCTGCTTTAAGAATCTTAGCTATATTGCCTTGTCATTCTTGGATATGTATTTTCACTTGTTGACAGTGAAATAGGTAAAAACCAAGGAAAGAAAATCTGGGCAAATTAATTTATCTACTAGGCTAGAAGTTGCATAATAAATTGGATCAAATGCTCTTCCCTAGGCACAAATGATAGATAACAAAATTTTCTTCTAGTCAATAATGGGGAACAAGTAAACTTATATGATATTGAGCAACAAGGGCTTTTCTTATTTTTGGTTGGCCAAAATATGACACAATTAGAGGATACTAATCACAAGTTTTACCATTATTTCCAAGATTTTTTGACAGCTAACACTTTCTAACCCCCCTGAAATCGTTTGAGCAAAGCTTTTATAGGGATGCAGAACTTTTCACTCACAAAATGGATGCCGTTCACAATAGGCAGTTGGTTTGGTTCCTTCAGTTTTCCTCTCTGATCCTTGAGGAACCTGTTCTCCATGAATCACTTGCCCAAAGTAATTTGCATAAGTTTCATTATATTTTCAGGACTGGTATTTTGGATCATCATTAGATTATTAGGAATCAGTTTTGAGCAGGCTTTATCACAACAAGTAATACAATATCCAACCAATTGGCAAATGAATTGCTAAAGCTAATTGATTTAATTAATTAATTAATTAAAAAACTAAAATACATTTCTGAGGCATAGGATTATAAGAGTTTATTTGATCATGGTAGTCAATATGCACCCTTCTGTTAATCAGGATAATGGTAAAGAACACCTGGAAGATGGGATCTCCTCATGGAGTATCTGCATCTTGTTCAGGCAATTGGGTGCCTTCTATAATTTGTTGGATTTTGTGTAGACTTGTCATAATATCACCTGATTGGTTAATGTAGGGAAAAGATTGATGGATAATGAGCTGACCCCTCCCAGTGAAGCAGTTATAAGATCTAAGGCCATATGCCTTAGCATGGCCATCTGGGATAAAGAATCTACCTTAATTTGAAAGGAAGTGATGGTCTTTCTTGTTGACTGGGTCAACTTCTCAATCTCAAGGAAGAGATTTCTAGCTGCTTTTTCTAAGGTGACAATCCCAATGTATGGAATTATAGACCAGAGAAACTTTATTACTGGATTTTTGTCTTCTGCAAGATTTCTGACATATTTAGCTTCACCTTTTCACTTGCCACCATGCTTCTAAATTTCTAGTAGAATGTTTCCCTATCAGTCCTATAGAATGATATTGATACTGGAGGGAATAAATAAGTGATCCTACATATTCCAAACCAACTTAGGGAAAGTTGTATAAGTTCTTTCCCCACAGATATGAAATAGACCAGAAACCACAAAACGACCTGTGAAATTTGAAGTGGGGGTTGCTTCAAAATTTTTTGTCATAAGTAGTAAAATTGGATCATTATAAGATTTGAAAACTTAATGTATTTAGTTTTGTAATCCACCTCCTCTATTTTCTTGTAAATGGTTGGTCTTGCACAAATAAACGATCCTCTGTTTGAAAAAGGAAGATATTGTGTGCCCACCTACACAGTAACCAAATTAAATGAATTACTGGGGGTTCTGTTTCTCACAATGCAGAAAATGAATTTTGGAAGAGGATTATTAACTACTGGTTTTGAGATTGTTCTAGTTTTGCAGAGAACCATAGTTCCATTGAGTTTTATAGTTAAATAATTGCAATAAAGGTGGGAGAAAGTGAATGATTTTGCTTTAGTACCATCTATAGATCTACTTGTATCAGACAGATGACATAAAAAAATTTAAATGATCCAAAGGGTCCAATAAGATAGTTTGGAATTGTCTTGTCCACCTGGGATTCATTTGGAGTAGCAGGAAAAGCCAACCAAGGATCAGACTCACCTGGATGACTATGCTGACATATCTAGCATCCATGAAGCCCAATTGCTTTAAGATGACAAAGAATATGTCCTACTACATAATGAAGTTTACCAACAGCGTTTCCTGGCTCCTGGGAGGAGTGGAACTGAATGGAAAGAGAGACTTGTAACACCATCAGAATTAAACAACAGTAAGTAAAAGTGAGAGGTGTAGAACATATGACAAGTATGATTGTGAGGCATAGAGAGAATGGTAGAGTAAAAAAAAATATCCATTTTCAAGAGTTAACATTTTTTCATTTCTAAGAGGGAAGGAGCTTTTGGGCTCCAGCCTCTAGCAGGTTCACTCTTGATCTGGGCAGGCAGAAGGACAGCAACAGAGACAGGATAGTGATTAACTTTTTTATTCTTCTTGAGGGGTTTGTTGATAATGGGAGCACCAACTCCTACAGCATTCCCTGTCTTGATGGAGGCCTGTTGAAACAATCGAAGCATTTCAGTTTTCATTCCATACTTACTGACCAGTGCTGATTTGATTTATAGAGAAGTATACAAAGAAGACAACTTGCCAGCTAACCTCACAAGTTTACATTAACTTTAGTAATATCATGGTGATTTAGCACTCAAAGTGGGCTGTTTACAACTTAACTCAAATTTTGCATTATGTTAAGGTTATGTCTCACTACACAAGTTCAGTGAGATTGTTTATGACGTGAAACCCTGGGAACTAGTAGATTGTTTGTGGCCATGAATCCTGTGAACTAGTTTCTTTTATTTCTTTTTGGAGGGAGTAGGGCAGGGTAATTGGGGTTAAGTGACTTGCCCAAGGTCACACAGCTAGTAAGTGTTAAGTGTCTGAGGCCTGACTTGAACTCAGTTCTTCCTGACTCCAGGGCTGGTGCTCTATTCATTGCCACACCTAGTCACCTGGAACTAGTATCTCAAGAAAGAAAACAAATCCACCTTACATACACTCCATCCCTTTCAGGATTCTGGGCCTTACACTCTAAACAGATGAAAACTTTGGGGTCCTTGAGCCAGGAAATTAGAACATTGTATCTACAATTCACAATATAGCCTGCAACAACACAGACATTGTGTTGGCACGACAACTGTATACTACAATAACATAAACATTGTGTTGGGCATCACAACATACTACCAGAGCAGCCACGTTGCCTAAAACAGACAAGAAATTAGTTTGCCCTTTTCCCCAAGAAGTCAGAGCATTCAGTATGTAAAATAGCACACACCCCTTGTACATCCTTCAGGGACCAAAGTCTGTGGGGAGTGAGCTCCTCCTTTGTCAGATACTGCCTAATGCACTGCTTATACATCAGGGGGAAGGACCCTTAGGTCACAATCCATTCTTAGGCTGCAGTAGATTACAATTCCCTCAATCAAAGCAGAGGTCCAATTATCCTCCAGAGTCTTCTTGGGGGTGTGTCCCTTTTCCTCCCGTTGAAGGTTCCCACCTGGCCTTTACAGGTGCAAGCACCCTTGAGTGATACAAAAAGTCTCAGTCCTGGCAGTGCTCTTCAGTCCCCAGCCACAAGGTTTGGGGGACAGCTTTGCTACAGAACCTAAAGTGTGGTTAGGGTGCTTCCTCTATACTACCATGGACAGCTCCAACCCTGGGTCCCAATCTATCCCAGAGGAACAAGGCAGGAAAACAAGTTCATTGCTCCTGTCTTTCTGAAAAGTTTTCGTTCCAGGCCTTGGTCCTTCACACTCTTCCTGCAGGCCCAGTGGACAGCTCCCTACTCCTTCCCCAGGTCTAGTCTCACTGCAGGAGGGTTTGTTCCTTTCCACTCTCCATTCTGCTCTGGCTTGTGCTCTGCACCCACTCCAACTTCTCTAGCTTGGCCTGGGCAGCTCATCCTCCTTCCTCAAGATGGGAGGAGTTGTTCTGTCCTGGGCTCTCTCCAGTAGAGCCCCTGGACTGGTGGCTGATGCTGCCGACACTTGAGCTCTGACTTGGGCTACAGCCCTAGCTCCTGGCATGAAGAAGTTCAAAAGGAACTTCTCCTCCCCCTTCACTACAACAAACCCAGAATCCTTCCCAGTTTCAAACATTTCTAGGGCTTTCTCCCATGCACCTTTTCCCTCTCATTCCTGAGATAAATCAACATAAACCTACTGCAGCCAGGCTTTCACTGACAACAGCTTGCCATGAGTTTTTCTCACAGTAGTTAACTTTAACCAGTCCACAGCACAAAAAGTGGAATTGCCTGCTCTGTTTCCTCAGCTCAAGCAGGCACCATTTCCTTCCACAGCCACTGCTCCAGCTAGTCTCCTCAAGAGTGCCTGTTGGGTATGGAAGGGGAAGGGGAGGTTATCTCCTTGAGGCCCTGCTCTGGGAGCCCCAGGGAAACTGCTCCAGCTGGAGTTGTGGCTGCCACTGTCACTGCCACTGCTGCCACTGCTGCTACTGTTGCTGCTACTGTTGCTGCTGCTGCTACTCTGCCACCACTGCCTCTGCTACTGGGTCAGGGTCTCTCTGGGTTGGTGGTTCTGGAGGCTGTTGCCTCTGCCACACTGTACACCAACTCTCCTGCTCCTGGACTTCAACTCCTGCATCATTCTTAGCTCACTTCTGTTCAAGGGTACTCCCAATTTTCCATAAGGTTTCCTCAAGGCCTTTGGGGTTATGGGGCACATCCTCCCACTCCTGAGGAGGGATCCATAGGGCCATGACTACATTAAACAGTGCACTAACAAGGTACCAACAGGGGACACCTCTCCTTATCCCACTAAACCCCATAGTCTCCTTGCCTTTGGCCTCCAAAGATCCTGCTTGTCTATGCCATGTGTCAGACAGGGAGCTATTGGACTCTGGCCTCTAGCAGATTCACTCTTGATCTGGGCAGGCAGAAGGACAGCAATGGAGACATGACAGGAGTTAATGTCTTTATTCTTCTCAACAGGGGTTGCTGATAATGGGAGCACCAACTCCTACACCATCCCTTAATTTTTGATGGGGGCCAGCCCAGACAAACACACACATTCCACAAATCCCACCCCACCCCTCAAATCTCAGGGCTGGTGGAGGCAAACACAGCATTCTAGTTTTCATTCTATACTTACTGACCTGTGCTCTCTTTATTCTAGAGAAGCACAAAAAGAAGGCAATTTGTCAACAACAGCCTCAGATTTTACAATAACTTTAGCAATATCATGGTGTACTAGCAGTGGACTGTTTATAACTTAAATGTTTACATTATCTTAAGGTTATATCTCACTACAGTGAGATGGTTTATGATGTAAGATACTGTAATGGGAATCTGAATATCTTCCCTGCCCCATGTCCCCTTAATAGGCTTAAGTGAATCTGAGAACTGTCCCTGATTTGGAAATAATACTCTTTCCCCTAAAAGACTGAATGTGGTCACAAGGAGCCTGTGGTGGGAGACTTGTTTTTCAGGAACACCCACACCTTGTTACTTTGTGATTGGGCAGTGGGTCAAGAGGGTTGTGACATTCTCTGAGCCAGGAAAAGGCTATATATACCCTGATGTGAGGTTTTGCTTTAGGGCTCATTTTGGGAAGAGTTGTGTGATTTGGCCAAATGAGACTCTGGGCAGCTGAGTACACCGCCCCCCCCCAGACAAGCTTCAAAATCCCAGAAGTTGGTACTTCCCTCTCTGGTAACTAACTAGATTTGGATGTAATGGTCAGACAGCTGGAAACCCTGTCTGCCGAATTGTGTTATTTTCTGTTGCAACTTCTGTTTGTGTTCTCTGAAATTCAGGGTGCTGACTTTCCCCCCTGAACTAGGTAAATGATATATGTTTGATTGATTAAAGTAAAATTCTTAACCTGTTTTGAATCACTTTCCTTTAGAAAAGCAGCTCTAAGAACCTGTACTAGCAGCCATCCTGGGTATGCTAGAGTGCTTCCTGCTACAGATACTGGGAACTAGTAGATTGTTCATGGCCATGGATCCTGAAATAGTATCTTAAGAAGAAAACAAATCCAACTTACATACACAAGACTACTGTTAGAGTTTTTTGTTCTAGAGTTCTCTTGTGCAGAATTAACTGGAGAAAGAGAAACACCAGATGATAGTATTAAAGTAAAACAAAAACAAACAAGCGTGGATACCTAGCTCTCACATGAAGCAGTAAGGAGCAAATTTTACATGGGCACAGTGTATACAAGTGTCTTTTTCTCTGATCTTGACTGAAGTTGGGGGTGGTCAGTAATATTAGGAATGCACCTTCCAAGATGGGTTGAGTTGTGCTGGTGCACTGGAAATTCTTGATGTACAGATTATATCCCAGGTGGAAGTATTTAGCAAAAGGTCCAGTCTACACTGCAGTTCCTGATTTGTGAAGTTCCTTCCCTCTATTTTGTAATTCCTGTATATAGAAATCTATACACATATCTCCTTCCAACAATGATAAGATCATTCCAACAATGATGACTGGGGAGAAGGGTTTCACTTTTATGGGAGGGTGACCAAACAACATTTAAAAGGAAGGAGCTGTAATTTCCCCCTTGCTCTGCTTCACAAATAAAATAAAGCAAACCAAAGTACTTCAAGCCATTTTAAGTGAGTTTCAGAGCATAATTTTCCAATAAGAGTTTTAAGTTCCTTGTTCATATGTTTAACCTGACCTGAACTCTGAGGGAGAGAAGGAGTATGAAACTTAGGAGAAAATGATAAACATGAGATGCTAGTGAATGCAATAAAGGTAGACCAGGGTAAAGACTCTGAACAAGTTAAGTTTATTTATTTATTTATTTTTTTAAAAGCAATTGGGGCTAAGTAAGTTGCTCAAGGTTACACGGCTAGTCATTATTTATGCGTGGGTGCTCATTTTCTGAGGCCGGATGTGATCTCGGGTCATCCCAACTCCGAGGCCGGCGCTCTTACTCACTGCGCCACCTAGCCGCCCCTTTAGGGCAATTGGGGTTAAGTAACTTGCCCAAGGTCACACAGCTAGGTTTTTGTTTGTGTGGATTAAGTGTCGGAGGCCGGCTCCGAACTCAGGTCCTTTTGACTCCAGGGCTGGCGCTCTATTCACTGGGCCACCTAGCCGCCCCCCAAGTTAAGTTTATAAATAGTGATGCATATAACTGTTAACAAAGTGGGTTACTCAGGCAACCTCAGGAAAGCCAAAGGAAAGGAGGAAGGAATTTGGTAGTTTTGGAAGCTTACAATCAACTATATTAGGAAAATTAGTTTGGTGTTCAGGTGTGGCTAACCATTCTCCTCTGTGACAATTAATGAATGTTAACTGTTTTATGGGATTCATCTATCTCTTGTAATCTAGTCTAAGACACCAGAACCACCAGGTTTTTAGTCCCCTGGGGGAAGATCAAACTTCCCCTAATTGTACAAGGATAGGCAAGGACAGATGATGTGTCTTTTAGGGGCATGACACCAGATTAAGCTGGTTGGGGCTTACAGATAACAAGCAGACATCCTAGGAGTTAACGGCATGAATGGTAACATTCCATTTCAATCATGGCATTAAATTACCTGGGGTGGGGTGCGGATGAGGGTAGAACAAAGCTGGAAAAGTAAATGTCCCCATTTTCCCACACCCCCTCTAATATTTGTCATTTATTCTTCTATCATTTTAGCCAATTCGATAACTGTGAGATATCTTAAAGTTGATTTAATGTTGGGGCCCTTTAAGACTCTACCCGAATTCTGAGAATCCACGGAAAACTCAGGCAAAGGACAGAGCAACTCAAGCAGGGTTGGAGTCAGAAGGACCTGAATTCGGTTCCAGCCTCAGATACTTAACACACACAAACAAAAACCTTGCCGTGTGACCTTGGGCAAGTTACTTAACCCCGATTGCCCTCCAAAAAAACAACAACAACAACAACAAAAAAACTGCCTGTTCATGTCCTTGACCATTTTTTAGTTGGGGAATGATTCACAGTCTTATAAATTTTACAAAGTTCTCTCTGTATTTGAAATATGAGACCTTTATCTGAGAAACTGTCTATAATAATTTCCCAATTTTTAAAAAATTTCCTTCTAATCTTGTCTACATTGATTTTATTTGTATAAACCTTTCAAACTTAATATAATCAAAATTATCCCCTTTTTACATCCTACAATGCTCTCTACTTCTTGTCTATTAATAAATTATTCTGCTGTCCATAAGTCTGATAGGTAATGAGTTCCATGTTCTTCTGGTTTTCTTATGATATCTCCATTTATATCTAGGTCATGTATCCATTTTGACCACGTCTTGGAAAATGGTGTAAGATACTGATATATACCCAATTTTTGCCAGACTGCTTTCCAATTTTCCCAATAATTATATACAAATAGTGTTTTCTTATCCCAAAAGCTTAAATTTTATTTTTGTCAAACACAAGACATTTGCTACTGTGTATTGTACGTGTACTCTGTTCTACTGATGCATTTTTCTATTTTTTTAGCCATCACCAGATAGTTTTGATAACTATTGCCTTATAACATAGTTTAAGAACTGGTAGTGCTGAAGATGGCGGAGTAGAAACAGCTCATCCAAGCCACTCTGCCCCCAGATTCCCCCCAAACTATGAAAAGGGGACTCTGAACAACTTCTGGAGCCCCAGTACCCACAGAAAGACACAGAGAAGCTAACCTCCCGCTGAGGACAGCCCAGCAGCCCTGCAGGAAGGACCAGCACAGCAGTCTGGGAGCTGGCAGTGCGAAGCTCGAAGAGCTCGGGAAGCCGAGCCGAGCCGGAACTGAGGTCCCCGTGAGCCGAGGTTTTAGCCCCAGGGCACCAGGGCCAGCAGCCAGCTGGAGGAACTCCAGAACACCAGCAGCCGTGGCAACTCCAGAATTATCAACATAGACATGCCCAGGACAAAGTAAGTGGTTAGTGTCCTATGGGCTTTGGGACCTGTATTTGGGGGAATGCGTCAGCTCCCTCCCCTGGGGGCTAGAAGCCACTGAGGAGACATGCCATTTTGTAGTTTTCAGAGGCAGCTCCAGCTCCTGGCCTGCAATTAATTGTAGGGAGATCCAGCGATCAGTCTTGGGGGGTAATCGCTCTTGCTTTAACCTCCCTGGATCTGGATTGTGATCTAGGGTGGAAGTCGTGGGTGGGTTTACAGCTTGCCAGAAACGGAAGTTGCCCCCACACGTTCGGGACGAAAATTCCTCTAGCTGGCCTTAAAGCCATAGTGTGGCAACAAGCCCAAAAGTCAAGTAATTAAGTGGCAACATGCCAAGGCAAAGGAAACAGAAAAATGCAACCCCAGACTCCTATTTTGGGGGCATAGAGTGGGAAAAGGACTGTGAGGTCAGAAGTCCTGCTCCAAAAGCCCCAGGGGAAAACATGAGCGGGTTGCAGGCCATAGAGGACCTTAAGAAGGACTTTAAAAATCAAATAAGAGAAGTGGAGGAAAAATTGGAAAGAGAAATGAGAAGGATGCAGGAAAAGTATGAAATGAGGGTCAACAGCCTGACTGAGGAAAACAACACCTAAAAAAATAGACTAGCTCAAATGGCAAAGGAGGCCCAAAAGGGCAATGAGGAGAAGAATGCCTTAAAAAGTCGAATTTGCCAGATGGAAAAAGAATCTCAAAAGTTCACTGAGGAGAGTCATTCCTTCAGAGTTAGACTGGAGCAAATGGAAGCTAATGACTTTATGAGAAATCAAGATGCTGTAAAGTAGATCCAAACAAAAGAAAGATTAGAAGGCAATGTGAAATATCTCATGGGAAAAACCACTGACCTGGAAAATAGATCCAGGAGAGACAATTTAAAAATTATTGGACTACCTGAAAGCCATGATCAAAGAAAGAACCTAGAAATCACCCTTCAAGAAATTCTCAAGGAAAACTGCCCTGATGTTTTAGATCCAGAGGGAAAATAGAGGTTGAAAGAATCCACAGATCACCTCCTGAAAAAGATCCCAAAAAGAAAACTCCCAGGAATATTATAGCCAGGTTCCAGAATCCCCAGATCAAGGAGAAAATACTCCAAGCAGCCAGGAAGAAACAATTTCAATATTGTGGAAACACAATCAGAATAACACAGAACCTGGCAGCTTCTACACTGAGGGACTGAAGGGCATGGAATATGATATTCCAGAGGGCAAAAGAACTGGGAATGAACCCAAGGGTCACCTACCCAGCAAAACTGAGTATTTTGTTTCAGGGGAAAATATGGTCATTCAGTGGAATAGAGGACTTTCAAGCATTCTTGAGGAAAAACCAGAATTGAATAGAAAATTTGACATCCAGACACAAGAAGGAAGAGATGCCTGAGAATGTAATCAGGGAAAAGAAATCAAAAGGAACTTATCAAAGTTGAACTATTTACATTCTTATATGGAAAAGCAATAACTGTGACTGATGATATCTTTCTCACTATGAAAATAATGGAAGAAGGGGTGTGGTCATATGAATACATATGTGAATGTGTGTGTATAAGGTTACAGTTATATATGGATAGAGGGCATAGGTTGAATTTGTTGGGAAGGGAGAATACTCAAGGATGAAATTATGAGGTGAGAGAGGAAAGTGGCAAGAGGAGATGGGGAGAGACAGGGTAGGGTAAACTATCCCATGTAGAAGAAGCAAGGGGAAGTGGTTGCAAGGGAGGGGGAGAATAGGAAGGAAAAAAAGGCAAAACCACATTCTCATTGAATTTGGTTCAGGGAGAGAATGACATACATACTAAATGGGATATCTCAACCTGCAGCAGAATAGGGGGAAGGGGGATGAGAGGAAGGATGATGGATGGGAGGGCATCCTTGGGGGGAGGGGAGGTTGGAAGTACCCACTATAGAAGAGGGACAGGATCATGTAGGGAATGAACCAGGTGGGGGGTGGGATGAGTGGGAGGGAATTATAAGCAGCCTTGTACAATATATTTACTATGATAATGTTTTGCATAGCTAGACATGTACAACATATACTGAATTACTTATCTCCCAAGAGGGAATGGGTGACAAGGGAGGAAGGAAATGGATCTGAAATTCGAGGTCTTAAGATTAAATGTTCCAAACATACATAAATACTATTATTAATACTCTTTTGCTTATAATTGGGAGATAAGATGTGCAGGCATTGGGACACAAAGATTCCCCTTCCGCTAATGGAAAAGTCGAAGGGGGTATGGGAGAAGGTATGGGAGAGAGCAGATTGGAGGAAGCGATATCTTGTGGGACTTCTATTCTGGGAGGTTGGGTAGGGGAATAACGGGGGGAAAATGATTGTAACTCAAAATCTGGCGGAAATGAATGATGTAAAACAGAAGTTAATAAAGCATTTGTTTAAAAAAAAAGAAAAAAAAAGAACTGGTAGTGCTAAAACTCTGCTTTGTTTTTACACTTTTTTTTTTTTTGCTAATTCCCGAGATATTCTTGACCTTTTGTTCTTACAAATGAATTTTATTATTATGTTTTCTAGCTCGATTAAATCATTCTTTGGTAGGTTAAATGGGATGGCATTGAATAAGTAGATTAGTTTAGGTAGATTTATTATTTTTAATATGTTGACCTTGCCTTCTCTTGAACCATCAATATTTCTACAATTATTTAAATATGACTTTATTTGTATAAAACGTGTTTTATAATTATGTTCATGTAGTTCCTGGGTTTGTCTTGGCAGGCATGCTTCCAGATATTTTATACAGTCTACAGCTATTTTATTTTAAAATTTTTTATTTTTTGAGAGAGAATGAACTAAGTTTTATTTGTCCTCTCTGAAGTTTCCGTGTATCAAAGAACGGAGCGGGAGAGAGCCCTGCTTTGCTCTTTCTCTCCCAGGCGATCGCGTCTTTGGTACAGAGGGGCCTGCCAGAGTTTCTTCCGTGTTTTTGGCTCCGGTAGGTTACACCGTCATTACCAGTGTAAGTAATGGTCAGGTGAAGAAACGCGGGCAAGCTGCTGGAGAGGTCTCCGGGATTTACCATGAATATACCATTGCATAAAGTGCTTCTGGATTTAAAAACTGGAAAGCCTGCAAGTGTGTAGATACTTCTGAAACAAAAGCCTCCCAGAGGAAATCTTGGAGTCCTTCCTTCCCATGGGGGGTTTCGAACTCGGTACTGCCCTCCTAGCCTCGAGGTGCTGGTTTTCACCCCACTCGAAGCCTCCTGGTCGCTCTTCAGATAAGGGGTTGTAGTTGGGATCATCTTCGGGCGTATCAAAAATTACCTTCAAAATACTTGTTACTATTGTTCCCATTTTTGCAGGTGAATTAAATGAAATGCTCAGGTAAGTGGGTGTCAGAGTTGGGACTTGAGATGGAAGCGGTCTTCTGACCTTTATCCTAGTGGTCTTTGGTGAGGTGAGGGGAGAATAAAGGAGAAAGACAGACAGACAGACAGAAACACACACACACACACACACACACACAGAGAGAGAGAGAGAGAGAGAGAGAGAGAGAGACAGAGAGAGACAGAGAGACAGAGAGAGAGACAGAGACAGAGACAGAGAGAGACAGAGAGAGACAGAGAGAGACAGAGAGAGAGACAGAGAGACAGAGAGACAGAGAGAGAGAGACAGAGAGACAGAGGGACAGAGAGACAGAGAGAGAGACAGAGAGACAGAGAGACAGAGACAGAGAGAGACAGAGAGACAGAGAGAAAGACAGAGAGAGACAGAGAGAGACACAGAGAAAGAGAGAGACAGAGAGAGACAGAGAGAGAGAGAGAGAGAGAGAGAGAGAGAGAGAGAGAGAGAGAGAGAGAGAGAGAAGTTGTTGGCAAAATGTTTTCTTTTCTATTTGTATTGTTTTTGTGTTTCACAGCCAGAGATCAGTCAATCATTAATTACTTTATCTCTTCATCAAATGGTTTACAGAATTCATTGTGGGTTGGTTTTTTTTTTTTTAATCAAAACTAAGAGGCCAGTGGTGCGAAGATCCCCTTTAAGATTTTCACTGCTGTTCCTAGAAGAAAGCAGAAGGGAAAGAATCAGGTTATTTGTTTATAATTTTTGGTCCCATGGTATCAAACATTTTACTTTATCCAATTATCTGGTCTCCTGGTAACTGCGGAACTGCAGCTGCCTCTGGAGTCAACCTAGCAAACTCCAATGGGCATGATTAGTGACGAAGGACAGGGGATTATGTAGCTTTCTATGAAAGTTTAGCAGAAATGGAAATTGGCTCCATTGGACCTTATTAAACATGGATCATGTCTCCTAGATCATGGAAACATCTCCTGAAGTTAATAATTATATTCAGACTCCTAGGAAAAGATTAACAAGTATGATTCCTGTCATAAATGAAAGGATGCCAGATGGGGCAGCTTACCAAACTTGTCATTGGTCTATCCCTGTAAATGAGAAGGTGTGTGGGGGAAGAATTTGATTAAAAGTTCTATTCCTTTGGGAGCTTCTATTCCAGCTTCCTCATGTCAGAAAACCTTGGGTCTTGTTCAGTTGTAGGAAATGCAATTTCGTGATCTTAACAATAGAGACATTATTAGGCCACTGAGGCTTTCATTGATAATGCAGTGGGTTGTAAGTCAAACTTATGACATTCGAAACTTGGACAAGTCCATTGATTAACTTTTAGAGTTCAAAGTTCTTCTGCCACTTTTTTTTCTCACCTATTTCCACACATTTCAAAAGGAAAAGCTGTCTCACAAAAAATATTGAATGTCTGAGCTAGAAAGAACAGTCCAGTTGACTAATTTTACAGATGTGAAAGCATTGTGATTTAGAGATATTAAGTGACTTTTTGAAGGTCAAACAACAAGCAGGCTGCAGAAATAGTACTAAAGGAGAAGCCTATTTCTCAATCTGGTGCTCTTTATACTATCCAATAGCTACCTCTGATTTGTCACTTCAGAAACTGAAAGAAAAAGCAAACTTCGAATGTGACATGAAGAGTCATAAAGTCATAAAACTCTTTAAACATAAAGAGTTTAACCCCAGAAACTGAAAGAAAAAGCAAACTTCAAATGTGACATGAAGAGTCATAAAGTCATAAAATTCTTTAAACATAAAGAGTTTAACCCCACATGGTCCTCAAAACTCTTTAGAATTTACCATCTTCCCCTTGCTCTGACCTCTTTAATATCTTACTTATCTTTAGACTTCTAAAGTGTTTTAGGAAAGTTGTCGAGGAGAAAAGAGAGGGAATGGACTCCTGGTTGGGCTAGCTGACTTATTTCAAAGATAAAAAAGCAGATGAAATGCAACCAAGCACAAGGACTTACCCAAAGTAGATACTCAATAAATCCACATCCTTGCTCATGGTTTGTATTTCTTCCTTTCTTTAAAAAAGTCTGAAATTAGAGTGATTTGAGCTTTCGGTCTCCATATCTCCTCTTGTTTTCTGCCCCACTTTATTCCTTTCAGTCTGTGTTGTTTACCTGTATGTATCTTTACTGAATATCACCAAATTGATGACATTTTAAAAAAGCGCAATAGTCTCTGTGAGTGGCTACTTTCACTCTGTGTGTAAAAATCGAAATATAAGAAAAATCTAGACAATCCTGAGTCATCGAATGTGAGATTCTTTTTTCCTAATTTTTAACTTCACCTTTATTTATTTATTTGCTTTTTGGAGGGGGGAATGACTTGCCCAAAGGTCACACGGGTAGTAAGTGTTAAGTGTCCAAGGCTGGATTTGAACTCAGATCTTCCTGACTCCAGGGCCGGTGCTCTATTCACTGTGCCACCCCCCCCCCCATTTTTCTATTTTTAAGGGAAAGGAAAAAATGTAGGAAAACAAGCTAATGTTAGGAAATTATTTAAAAGGGGAAAAAGAGGCAACTTTCAGGAATTCCATGGGGTTTGATACAGATATAGCACATCCTTCTAAGAGCTACACCCTACCATCTTGGACAAGATAACATGTATATTCACTCTGCAAAATCTCACAGGTTTTCCCACAGTTATTTAGTTGTATTTCTTTCAAATTTGGCAATGTTCTTCAGAATAAGAACCTATTTTATATTGCTTACAGTACTTACCCCACTCTTCCACTTCATCAAAGAGAGAGAAAATTAAGTCTTTGAGATTTGGCTTCCTAAGGCAACAAAGTCACTATTTATATTTCAAAATAAAAGATACTTTTGAAACAAAAGAATTTTCCACTCTCAGAAAAATTAATTAGTTACCTATCTAGTAATTTGTCCTGTTTACTGAGCACTATGGACTATTGAATTTTTGCTAAGAATTTTTGTGGTCCTGTGGTGGTGATGATGGTGGTAGTAATAATTAGCTTTTTTTTTTAGCACTTTAAGTTTTGCAAAGTATTTTGTAAATATCACTCCATTTTATCCTTACAAAACCCCTGTGAGGCAGATATGATATTTTTTCTCATTTTATAGATGAGGAAACTGGGGCTCTTTTCCATAAGTCTATAAGCAAAATCTAGCCTCCCTTGTCATTTCTGCATCATTTTCCACCATAGAATGTGTAGTTTTTGTTTATAGATTCTAACTAGCTGCCTTTAATAACTCTGTTCTTTCTTGTTTCTCATTCCTTCTATCTGACATTTTCTATCTGGTCTCCTTCATTGATTTCCTTTCACTATTCCTCCTGTTCTTTAAATTTGAGCGGTACATCTCAAAGTCCGTCCCTTGAATCTCTCCTTTCGCTTCTGTGTTTTCTTTCTTGACAATCTTATGTCAATCCCATGGCATCAATTACCAGCTCTATATGGATGACAACCAGTGTGTACTTTGTTCAAAAGAATCATATCTAATAGAAGGAAAGGGTTAGTACAGCTGTATGTGAAGAAGTTATGTATTTGTATCAGAATCCAAAAACCTAAAAGTGGAAGTATAGAGAAGAATATTAGCATAAAAAGATGGAGAAACATAAGTAATATTATCAGGAAAGTATTATTCAGACTAGGCAGTAAGAGAGAAAATCTAAATGTCTAGATCCTGTATAGTTGATGGGTGATAAAAGAGGCACATATGGGTTGACACAGTGTTTGTGCTTCTCAGTCTGTAATCTAACCACATACAATCAACCCTCAATATTTACTTCTTAATTCCATCTTCCTGGGAAACTTTCTTGTACTTCCCTCATTGGAAAATCATATAATAAGCTTCCCAATCCAACCACTCACTGCTAGATGGATTTATTTGGTGTGACTTAGCCTTCAGCAAGATTCCTGATACCAAAAACAAACGATCAGTACCATCATCAAATTCCAATTGTAACCAAGCAGCCTCCATCAAGCCTCTTGTACTTGCACAGACCAAAAGACCCACATTTCCCTTCAAGAGTTATCCTGAGTGTAAGTTATTAGATATGCCCCTGAAGTATCACAGCTTCAGTATTAGCTGCAGTAATTTTCTCAGTTGACCATTGGCAAGGAGGAAAATGACTGTCATAGATTGTAGTTACAAAGTGCTTCCTAATCATGGTTGGTTGGTCCTGATTACAAGATTTTTGCCCAATTGGAGAAGCTGACTGAGTTCCTTAGACTCTACTGTCATAAATTCCTTGGTGAACTGATGAAGATTGCCCTGGTAATTTCTGGTTTATTGGGGTTTACCAAATAGTGAGTTGTTCCAGTAATGATAAAAGGGAGCCCCCTGCTTGTGCAATTTGAGAATATCCCTCATCCCATGCCACAATTCATAACCTCAGAGGGTGGATTATAGAGGTCATCTATTCCAATCCCCCTTCTTTGAAAGTTTCTCAGCATCCCTTTGAAAATGCAGCTCCAAAAGCTAAATCCAATATCCAAATGTCTGGCCAGGATAGAGTACAGCATAATTTTGACTTGCTTCATTCTGAATACTAATTATTCAGCCAAAGATTCCTTTGGCAAAAATCCCAAGTGCCAATCTTATAGCCCACTAAACCCCCCAGGTCACAGAATGTTTGAGCTGTAAGAAATCTTATAAATCACTTAATCTTCCTCCTCCTCCTCCCCCTTAAATTGCCATGTATTTACACAATGGTTCCCTATTACCACTAGGATCAAATTATAAACTGCTCTGGCATTAAAAGTTCCTTACTGCCTGGTCCAACCCCTCCCACTCTGTGCAGTCTATAGTTCAGTCATTTGAGTTTTCTTCTTGTTTCTTCCTCACAATATTTCATGTTTTGTCTCTATATCTTTTCTATGGCAGCCCAAACCTACCCCTTATATTAAGAGTATTCCTCACCTCCCTCCTCATTTTTGAATCCATAACTTCTTGCAAGACTCAGTTAGGTATTACCTTTTTTTTTTTTTTTACTAAACTCCTTATAGTTACTGGATCTTTTGGTGCCTTCCCTTGCAAAGTTAATATGTCTAGTTTGTTTCTATTTTGTTGATACTTATTTATATATACATGCTACTCTTGCCTCTATTAGAATATAAGCTCCTTGAAGGCAAAATGGTTTGCTTTTGTTTCTTATTCTTAGTTCCTAGAACAATGTCTGGCACATAAAACCGGATAAGTGCTTGTTGATTGACTTATATATATATATTTTGCAAATATATAGATATTACTCTCCTGCTACCTTGTTCCCCAGAAGGTAAGTTCTTTGAGGACAAGAGTTATTTCATTTTTGCTTTTTATTTCCAGTGCTTATAACAGTACCTGGCACATAATACGCACTTAATAAATGTTTATTTATTAATCAATTTTCTTACAGACATACAAATTTAGAATAGAAGAGATTGTAGGGGACATCTTGTCCAGTTCACTCATATACTTGAAAACATTTTTCTCCAAAGTCACATAGCTAACTAAATAAAGTGGCAAAGCCAAAGGATGGAGAAAGCATCAACAGTTCAATTTCGAAACTAGACCCTAAAAAAATAATAACAGGGCAGTGCCTATAAAAGGAAAGTTCAGATCTGAATAAGTGTTTATTTTTAGGCAAGGAAGATATGATTGGACAAGCTGCTCAACTCTAGAGAAGGAGAAACCATGAAAGGATGTTCATGGTGATAAGGCCACCTTCCTTCAACCCTTCCCTCACAAGAATTGGGATAAATATACATTTATTTATTCCTGATGGCAAAGCTTGAGATGCCTGATGTCCTAGTCCATAATGTGTAGGTAAAACTTAGTTGTAGCAATACCCTTCAACTTCTACTACAACTACAACAACAACAACAACAACAACAACAACAACAACAACAACAACAACTACTACTACTACTACTACTACTACTACTATCTCTTCTTCTTCTCCTTCTCCTTCTCCTTCTCCTTCTCCTTCTTCTTCTTCTTCTTCTTCTTCTTCTTCTTCTTCTTCTTCTTCTCTCTCTTTCTCTTCTCCTCCTCCTCCTCCTCCTCCTCCTCCTTCTCCTCCTCCTCCTCCTTCTCCTCCTCCTCCTCTTTCTTCTCCTCCTTACCCCTTCTTCTCTCCTGACACTAGGCAGAATAATCATTGCTATTATGATATCTCTACTAGAGATCCCCTGACCATCTTTGTCCCTGTGCTATTGAACATCTTTTTTATTAATGACTTAGATATGAGCATAGATGGCATACATCATATTTAAAAATTATAGAAAGCTCAGGCTTAAGCTAAAACATTAGATGATAGAATCCAAAATTATTTTGGTAAACTAGAATAGTAGGCTGAATCTCACAAGTTGACATTTAATAGAGATAAATATACATTCCTATAATGGGGTTTAAAAATCAACTTCAGAAGTACATAATGGGAAATGGTTAGAGACAAGTTCATGTCAAAAAGACCCAAATGGTCTTAATATACTGCAAGACCAATATGAGTTAATTGTGTGATATTGCAGTAAAAAATTATTAATATACAATCTTGGGCTGTATTTATTTTTGAAGGGCAGCTGGGGTTAAGTAACTTGCCCAAGGTCACACAGCTAGGTTTTTGTTTGTGTGTGCATTAAGTATCTGAGGTCGGATCCGAACTCAGGTCCTTCTGATTCCAGGGCCAACGCTCTACTCACTGCGACACCTAGCCGCCCCCTTGGGCTGTATTAAGAAAGGAATAAGGGATAGAACATGAAAGTGGATAGTCCTACTGTACTTGCTCCTAAACAGACCACATCTGAATTACTGTGTTAAGTTCTGGGCAATACACTTCAGGAAGGATATTAATAAATTGTAAGTAACTAGAGCAATGCAACTGGAGTGAGAGAGAAGGTGTTGGAGACTAGAAACTGGCTGAAGGAAATGGGAATGGTTAGCCTGTAGAAGAGATTTAGGAAGTTTAGGTATTGTGCTTGTCTTAAATATTTGAAGGACTGTCTTGTGGAAGATGAAATAGATTTGTTTTGCTTGACTCTGGAGAGTAGAACTAAAGGCAATGGATAAAAGGCACAAAGAGACGGATGTAAACTAAATAGAAGGGATACTTCCTAACAAAAGAAGCTATCCTAAAGTATAATTGGCTGCCTTGGAAACAGATGGTTCACCTTCACTGAGAATCACAATTTAAGAGTATAGTAGATGACAACTTGTTGGGAATGTTGAAGAAAGGAGTCTCAAACAGGTATGGTTTGGACCAGATAAGTCAATTTATGAGTCAATAAACATTAAAAAAACCCAACATATGTCAGGTACTATGTTAGGCATTAGGGATACTTAGGCACAAATAAACTTGTCTCTGATCTCAGGGAAACAACTTATATAGACATAAGTAAACAAAAATATATACAAACAAAGTAAATTAAAAAGCATTAGGGGAGGGGAAATTAGTACCTATGATTATCAAAAAAGGCCTTAGGTAGGAAGTACTTCTTGAGTTGAGCTTTGAAGGAAAATAGGGATTCTAAGATGTAAATGTTAAAAAAAAAAGGAACTGCATCTCTACACCCACATCCAAAATACAGAGATGAGATATGGAATATCATGAGTAAGGAAGAGTAAGTAGGTCAGTTTGGTTAGAGAAGAAAGTTCATGAAGGGTAACCAAATATAAACAATCTAGAATTGTAGGGAGGAGACAGCTTGTGAAGGGCTTTAGATATCAAACAGAGGAACTGCTCTCAGAAATCCCTTGTGTTATTTTGCTCTTCCTGACTTGATCAGTCAAGAGATCTAAGACAGGCTCAGATAGATTGCCATTGAGAAACCATAGTGTGGGTTAAGGGTCCACATGGTTCTAGATGGGTGATTCTTCATATCAAGAGATCACAGGAAATGTCTGAAAGGTCACTTTCAACCCAAAATGCAATTCATGCCCATGTATCAGCAAGTTATTATGCTACACTCAGTGGACCCAACAGTTACTAGTTACTACCAAGATTTTGCCTCAACCCCTAGAAAATTAGAACATTGATCCTACATTATGATTCTAATTATGCCATAATCTTGGAAATGAAGGTCCTTACCATGAAATTTTTGTACTACTATGTGCTAAAGGTAAGAAGAGGGTTATTTAGAAATCCCAAGTCTATGTTCCTCATGAGAGAGTCAGAGCTAATACCACAAGGGCTTTATATCAGTCTCTAGGGTGAGAGTAGGATTCACTGGAATGTAGGAGAGCTCTCTGTATAGTAATATCAAGTGGTCTCTCTTTGAGAGTAGTTAGACTTCAGAGTAGAACCATAACTTTATGGATATAAAAGTAAGATTTGCCAGAATGTTAGAGGATTACTCTAACAAACTCAGTTTTTCTCTCCTTCAAATGGGGTATAAGGCACAATCTGGAAGACTGTAGAGGACCCTGGGCATTCATGAGAGAGGGATAAGAACCGTATCAATTATTTATGAGCTATGAGCTCTTTATGTTTTTTTTTTTTGTCTTGTTTTGCATTTTATCTTGGTGCAGAGAGGACGATAAAGGCAGTTTTGTATCCAATATATGCAGTGTTGTCTTGAATTCATATGCAGAAACTGGGGACCCTTTTTCTACTTTTGTGGAACCCTAAAAATAAGCTCTATTATAGCTATAATTGGAGATTTTAAAATGAAAGTATGGGTAAGGATAAAACAAGTCAATGAATACTTGGAGGAAGTCCCTAACATTTGAACTGTTTTATATAAGTCCAGGGTTTGGAGTAATGCATCATAGGCCATACAAAAGTATGAAACAAAACTTTAAGTTATGTTAAGAAGACCACTTCCAGGGACGGCTAGGTGGCACAGTGAGTAAGAGCACTGGCCTCGGAGTTGGGATGACCCGAGATCAAATCTGGTCTCAGGAAATGAGCACCCACACATAAATAACGACTAGCCGTGTAACCCTGAGCAAGTTACTTAACCCCAATTGCTTAAAAAAAAAAAGAAGACCACTTCCTACAATAAACTAAGACTTTCAAAAAAATTCAAAGGAAAACCCATGTATATAAAGAAAGATGTTTAAGGATGAAGTAGGCAAAAAAGGAAAGAAATGGGGCCTTTGCTTGAGAAAGGCCCTAATATGTGACTGAAAGAAGGTAACTCAACTCAACTTCTGTTTTGCTTTAATTTTAATACCAAAGACATCGATATACAAACTTGCAATTGTGGTTAAAATTTCATTAAGTAGTAATTTATGTCATACATAAGAAATAAAAAATTTACCTAGGGACTTTTGATAAACTTGTGTTTTCAGGATACCAAAAGAACTTATATATAGGATGACACAATTGTCAATAATCTTTAAGGAATAATGAAAAATAAAGGTCCCAAAAGACTTTTCCTAATTTATTTTTTAAAGAAGAAAAGATGAATTGGAGAGATTATGAGCCTAGAATCATAGAAGCTCAGAGCTGTAGAGAACTTTAAAAACCATCCAGTCCAACCCCTGCCTGAAATCTGAATTCCCTCCATACAGACTTTCCCCTTTATGGAATTTCCTCTATATCAACTTGAGGCATGGAAGACACTGGCATAGGACTGCCCAGCATGGTTTGCTCACATCAAAGAAAGTGCTATGTTCTGTGAGCAAAGCTGACTTGCAGTAGCTCAAAAAAATCGAGATGCACAGATTAAGAGAGGGTTTCACTCCAAATGTTCATGTAGACTATTTGTGCCCGACCTATAGCAAAGCCTTCCAAGCTCATATGGGTCTGATAAGCCACAATCAGACACTTTATACATTGACCCCAACATAGTGATGTCATTTGGGTCCTCTTCAAGCAGGAAGCACAACAACCATAGGGACACAGTTTATGTTAAGGTTCTTCCCCAAAAAGGAGTGCTTAGTACAGATGTGGTCTGGACAGGGCAGAAGAAAATAGGTAAAAACTACCCTCATTCTATCCACTCTGTGATGATTAGTTTCACCTAAGGTTTCATTAGTTTGATGATTTCAATTTTAATCAGATAGTTTTTAAGTACCAAGAAAAGTAAGAAGAAATTGATGGGGTATAGTATGGATTCAAGAAGAAGTTTTGTTAATCTAACTGAATTTCTTTTAACAGGCTTACTAGACTGATAGATGAGAAAATTACTGAATACATGTGATAATGCATTCACTCATTCATTCATTCCCTGAATCAAAAAACTTATTAGGTTGTTGTTCAGTCACTTCTGGTTCTTCATGACCCCATTTGGGGTTTTTTTGGCAGAGATATTGGGGACAGTTTGTCATTTACTTCTCCAGATCATTTTACAGATGAGGAAACTGAGGCAAATAGGATTAAGTGACTTGCCCAGGGTCACACAACTAGTAAGTGTCTGAGACCAGACTTGAACTCAGATCTTCCTGACTCCAGGCTCAGGACTACATTCACTGAGCTACCTAGCTGCCTCTTTTAAAAAAAATACCTACTACTCTTGCCTATTTTTGCTCCTCTCCTCTGTTGGCAATTATAATCACTCCCATGAGTTCAGCTCCAAAATTTATACAGATGATTCTTCTGTTTTCTAGCCACACATCTCCAATAGCACATATAAAGTCTCTTGTATGCTTGTCCCACCAGGAATAAAAAAAATCCAGTGTATTTGAAAGAATTCTGGATCAGGAGTCAGAGAATTTGGATGTCTCTACTTTACAAACTATACTCCAGGCAAACTGAACTACTCTGCCTGCAGAACATACCCTGTGCTATCCTAATTTTGCACCTTTGCTTATGCTGCTTTTTAAACCTGGAATTTCCTTTCTTTCATTTGTCCTATCCATCACATAAAGATAAAAATCAAATGCCATTTATGTTATGAAACCTTTTCTGATACCTCAAGTTGTTAGCGAGTTTCCCCGGGGTGGCACAGTGGCTAGGGTATTTGATTCAGAGTTAAGAAGACCTGTGTTTGAACCCTTCCTCAGACACTAGCTGTGTGACCCTGGGCAAATTACTCCATATATTTTAGACTCAGTTTCTTTGTCTATAAAATGCAAAGAATACTTCATAAATAATTACTTCCCAAAGCTTCTGAGAGGATCAAAGTAACTTAAGGTAACTATATAAATGGTGCTTATTATTATTTTGTTTTTCCAGTTCTTTATTTAATATTATATATTATTATCTCTTTGCCTTATCCTTCTGTAGGACCATAAGACAGGCAAGAGCATATGTCTTATCTACTATATATATATTTCTCTCAGTGTATAGAGCAGTAATTGTTTTAGCACATTTACATTACATGCTGTAATCAAGGACTGAATGAAACAATGTGTGAATGATTTGGTGAGTGATTCAACATAAGGATTAGAAGGAAGAATGAATCAAAATGACCTTGGTTTAGATATGTTATGTTTGAGGTAATGGTGGGACGTACAAATGGAATTATTTTGCTTATAGGTGAATGTTAGGTCTTGAACCTTAAAACAAAGGTCATAACTAGAGATATAGATTTGAAAATCATCTACATAGAGGTGGAGGCTAGAGTATTATTCCTACTTTTAGACATAGTTTACATGTTGGTTGTACTGAATGGCTTTTTTCTATTTCTGTTTTATTCATCATTACAAAAGATGGACCCCTGTGTAAGGGAAGGAGAAGACATTAAATTGAAAATGAGGCAATAAACTAAGTGAACAAGAAATTCTTTTAAGTTGAATACATTCATTTAAAAATAAATTTGATCAATAAATTATGATTAAAATAAAGTTATCTCCATGGAAATGATAATCAAAGCTATAGGAATAAATGAGATTGCCAAGAGAGAAAGCATGGTTAGAGAAAGGGGCCATAGACTGTCTCTTAAGAATTAGAAAGAGTGAATAAAAGAGACAGGAAAGGGATGATTAGAGGTACAAGAGGAAAATGAGAAGTGACTATAGAGGATAGAGTGTTAGGCTTACAGTAAAAAAAAAAGCTAGGTTTAAATCCCAGTTCTGAGACATATTAGCTGGATATGATCACGAACCAGTCATTTACCTTCTTCAAGTCTCAAGCTTTTGAGTCTCAGGGTCACTAACATGGAATTTCTTTACTTGAGATCTGTGAACTTTAAAAAAATTGATAACTATTTCAATATAATTGATCTTCTTTCTAATCTTTTGTAACTTGCTTTCTGCATTTAAAAACATTTTTTTTCCTGAGAAAAGGTTGATAATACTCCCCAGACTGTCAAGTGGTCTATGGAACAAGAAGGTTAAGAACTCTTGTTCTATTAGTTATATAAAGGCTGTGATCTGACTTGAAGGCCCAAAACAGGAATTTTGGTCAATGTATTCCCATGCCAATGAAAGCTTAGGTCCTCAACATAAACCATCTTACTTAAAATGTGAATTTTTATAAATGTGGCTTCAGGCAAGTTTGCTTTAGGCCAATTGGTTTTATGTGAAATGCCTTTAGAAAAAAAATTATTATTAGATAATTGGTCTAGATTCAAGGCATACCAACACATCTCTTGAATCCCTATCAAATTTATAGCTATTATTCCAATCTTTTTCCATTCTCAAATTCCCAACTGCCCTGACCCTGTTCAAAGCCTTTTGAGATTATCTCACCTTCTTCACTGAAAAATCAAGTCCATTAGATATAAACTTCTTTATCTTTCTTCATCTTCACTTCAACATTTCCTGCATCTTCTCTACCATGTAGTACAGAAATCAAAGAATTCTAGAATGAATTGAAGCTAGAGATCATAGATTCTAAACTTTTAACTTTATATGTTTGGAACCTAATACCCAGAGAGAGCTAAAGCAGTTGTCTTGAGTTGCATTGCTATATGCAAATCTGGAACTTTAAATCCAGTCAGAGTGCTTTCCACTATTAGAGGAGTGGGAAGTCCTTTAATTTGGGTCAGCCTACTTTTCAGGGCATGTATGGAAATGAAAAATATCCCTGGAACCCAAAGAATTGTTCATGGGGCAGCTAGGTTGCACAATGAGTAGAGCACTGGCCCTGAAGTTAGGAGGACCTGAGTTCAAATCCGACCTCAGACATTTAACATTTACTATCTGTGTGACCTTGAGCAGGTCACTTAACCCCAATTGCCCTCCAAAAAGCAAAAAAAAAAAAAAGAATATCACTCAGCCCCAGGGAGCACCAGTGATCCATTGGTCCAACTTGCTAATCTGGTAACAAGATAGGATACATCCATTCAGGAACAAGAGGGAAGAGGTGAATGTAAGTATTGATGAAAATAAGTAATTATTACGTTGTCTAAAGCCAATTTGAAAAAATTTTTATCAGTTGTTTCAGTCATGTCCAATTTTTCATGATCCCCATTGGGATTCCCTTGGCAAAGTTTCTGGAATGATTTGCCATTTCCTTCTCCAGTTCATTTTACAGATGACTAAACTGACTAAACCCAGCCGGGTTAAGTGACTTGCCCAGGTCCCACAGTAGTAATTATCTGAGGCTGGATCTAAACTTAGGTCTTCCTGACTCCAGGCCTAGCATGCACATAAAAGTTTGCTTAAAGTCAAATCACACAGTGACACACTCATACTTCAAGTAAGATATCAAGTAATATATGAATCAATTTCAAGTAAGATGTCCTCCACTCAGGCTTCACAAAGAGAAAATAGAAGCTATTCTAGGAAAATAAGTCAATATGAGAAGGATCAGAAGACAATGGGGTATATACACACAACTGTGTACAGGATTGGCTCAGGGTGGGCTGGCTCATTCAGTGTCTGGTATTGGCAGCTGAGTGATTACAAGGCATAGATTGCAGTTGAGCTAAACTACAGGACATTATTTGCCCTCATAACTTATGTACTCTTCACATTGAATCAATGTCCTCATATTGTTGAGGGATAATGAATGAAGAAGAGAAAAATATTCCCCCTCCCTTACAGTTCCCATCTCTAACTCCTTTTTCTGTTCCCTTTTCTCTTAATTATTCTCTGTGAGAGTATTCCACCTAACAACTACTTGTCTTGGGAAAAATTAATTCCTGTTCATTATTCCCAAGGAGGAAGAAAGGAAGGAATATGAGAGGAAGGAAGAGGGAGAAATTAAAGGGGAGAGGAGCAAAGATAGGAAAAAAAGTATAGAGAAGGAGGAGAAGGAGGAGGAAAAGAAGAAGAAGAAGAAGGAGGAGGAGGAGGAGGAGGAGGAGGAGGAGAAGAAGAAGAAGGAGAAGAAGGAGGAGGAGGAGGAGGAAGAGAAGGAGAAGAAGAAGGAGAAGAAGGAGAAGGAGAAGGAGGAGAAGAAGGAGGAGGAAGAGGAGGAAGAGGAGAGGAGAGAGAGAGAGAGAGAGAGAGAGAGAGAGAGAGAGAGAGAGAGAGAGAGGAGATTGTGAGAATGAGCCTTTTCATCACAGAAGGCCATATTTAACAGAAAACATTGATATAATCTCTAATCCTACAATATCTGGCTATCTGGCATCTGTTTGGCCTTTTACTTCTTGGAAATGGATGGGACAAGAATTCCTGTGAGCCCTGCTCTGAATTAAAGCAGGGTTAGAGTTTTGAGTGTTATTTCACAAAGTGAAAGCTTGTAGCTAGGCTGTAATCTCAGCATTATGGCCCATAGTAAGTAATAAATTCAAGCTGACACTGACTGGTTGGATATTGCTGATTCCATGCAAGGTAATGAACTGAACCTCTAAAAAGGATTGTTGTGTTTCATCAAACCTCAGGGTTGGAAAAGATGTGTAAAGTCATCTAGTCTAACTTGTACCTGAAGCATGAATAGGACATATCCTATAGGTATGAATATAAACTATATCCAGTGTTTGCTTAAAAGATTCCTCTTGGGACAATCCATTCCAATTTTTTATGGATATAGAAGTTGAAAGGTTATCACTTATCCCCAAATCTCCTCTCTAATGTATCCAATATTCTTTTGAAAATTGATGCTTAGGGGCGGCTAGGTGGCGCAGTGAATAGAGTGCCAGCCCTGGAGTCAGAAGGACCTGAGTTTGGAGCCGGCCTCAGACACTTAATCCACACAAACAAAAACCTAGCCGTGTAACCTTGGGCAAGTTACTTAACCCCAATTGCCCTAAAGGGGCAGCTAGGAGGCGCATAAGAGCGCCGGCCTCGGAGTTGGGATGACCCGAGATCAGATCCGGCCTCAGAAAATGAGCACCCACGCATAAATAATGACTAGCCGAGTAACCTTGAGCAAGTTACTTAACCCCAATTGCTTTAAAAAAAAAAGAAAAAGAAAATTGATGCTTATTGTTATTTTTTGATGATTACTTCTAGTAATAATCCTCCCCTGGAACAAATAAATACAACTCAGCAAAACTGAAGTCTTTATTGGTCAGTACATTAATCCTGAGCTCTGGAGGTTTTCAATATTATTTTATTTTATGCAATTATGGTCCTTTGGTAAATTGGTTTTTTGTTCTTTTTACTTTATTCTTCGTGAATTTCTACAATTTTTCACAACTTTCCTTGAATTCTTTACTTTTCATATCTTATGGCAAAAAAAAATCCCATTCAGCCATTCTACTAAATTGCTATGGCTAGATGGTGCAGGGAATAATGTGCGAATCCTTATATCAGAAAGACCTGAAGTCAAATCAGCTTTAGGTACTTAATGAGTGTTGGGACCCAAGTCATAACCATTGCCTGTCTCATTCTCCTCATCTGTAAAATACGAATAAAATCTCCAATTGATAAATGGTCAAAGGATATGAACAGGCAGTTTTCAGAGAAAGAAATTAAAGATATCTATAAGCATATGAAGAAATGCTCTAAATCACTATTGATTAGAGAAATGCAAACCAAAACAACTCTGAGATACCACATCTCTCCAGTCAGATTGGCTAAGATGACAAAACAAGAAAGTGACAAATGCTGGAGAGGATATGGACAAATTGGAACACTAATTCATTGCTGGTGGAGTTGTGAACTTATTCAACCATTCTGGAGAGCAATCTGGAATTATGCCCAAAGGACTATAAATAATTTCATACCCTTTGACCCAAAAATACCACTTCTAGGGTTATATCCCAAAGAGATCATAGAAGTGGGAAAAAGACTCATATGTACAAAAATATTTATAGCAGTCCTTTTTGTGGTTGCAAAGAATTGGAAATTAAAGGGGTGCCCATCAATTGGGGAATGGCTAAACAAGTTGTGGTATATGAATGTAATGTAATATTATTGTGCTATAAGAAACAAGGAGGTGACGGATTTCATAATTACCTGGAAAGACTTATACAAACTGATGCTGAGCGAGAAGAGTAGAATCAGAAGAAATTTGTATACAATCACAGTAATATCATATCTGTTATGACCAACTATGACAGACTGGACTCTTTTCAGCAATGCAGTGATATAAGTCAATCCCGAAAGACTCAAGAAAGAGAGAAATGCGCCACCCAGAGATATAACTAGAAAGAACTGAGCCTGAATCCTGATGGAAGCAAACTAAATGGTCTTTTTCTTTTCATTGTTTGGTTTTATTTCTTCTTTACCATCTTTCATCCCACCTAGTACAATACACCTTTGTAATTGGAATAATGTCTAACATGAATGTATTTGCAGATCCTATACTGGACTATATGCTGTCATGGGGGGGGGGAGGGAAGTAAAGGAAATTTGAAAATCAAGGAACTATTGAATTGAATCTTGTTAACTGAAACTAAACTAATAAATTAATTAAAAAAAAAGAACTGGGTTTGCTGCACCCCACAAATTTTGCTATGTTGTCTCAGTATTATCATTCTCTTAAATAAAGTTACTGATTATTTCTATGATTTCTTGTTTGACCCATTCATTCTTTAGGATTAAATTGTTTAGTTTCCAGTTTAAAAAAATAGGAATAAAAATAGCACCTAATTCCTGGGTTGTGGTGAGGATCAAATGAGATAATATTGGCTAAGCATTTTGCAAAATATAAAGGGCTATATAAATGCTACCTCTTTTATTAATTGATGTGCTTTAAAAATTATTTGTTATTACAAAAAGTGTTATTCTAAATGATTATTTTATATATGTAGAAACTTTCCATCTATCTTTGACTTCTTTGGTGTATAGTACTCAATGATATTAGTGGAGGGCCAAGATAATGTATAGTTTAATAAGAGTTCAGTACAATTCCAAATTGTTTTTACAGAATGGTTGAATAAATTCAGAGCTCCACAAATACTGAGCTAATCAGGGTACCTATCTGTAATGGAAATGCAGATTTAAAGATCTTCCCTGCCCCTAGCTTAAGTGCACCTGGAGCTTGTGGTGGGAGGCTTGTTTTTCAGGAAAGCCCACACCTTGATACTTTGTGATTCAGCAGTGGGTCAAGGAGGTTGTTACATTCTCTGAGCCAAGAGAAGGCTATATAAGCCCTGAGGAGAGGCTTTGCTTGGGGGCTCACTTTGAGAAGTGTTGTGTGATTTGACCAGATGAGACTCTGGGAAGCCGTTGTTGAGAGCCCCCCGGCTTTGAAAACCCAGATGTTGATGCTTCCCTCTCTGGTAACTGTGATTTGGTTTTGATGTATGTAATGTTGGGACAGTTTGGAAGCCTGTCTGTAACTCTGAAGTTTGGGGTGCTGACCTTTTTCCCCTGAACTAGGTAATGTGTGTTTGTTTGATTAAAGTAAGCTTGTTAACCCATTTTGAGTTGCTTTCCTTTTGAAAAGCAGATCTAAGAACCTATGTTGGCAGCTACCCTGGGGATGTTGGGGTGCTTGCTGCTACAAAATGGCGATGAGGATGGGATCTGCTGAGTAAAAGGAAAGTATGGGGGCTGGGATAATTGTTTGTTTCCCAGTTGTGGTAGCTGTGATTCCGTGGAGCCATGGAGCAGGAGAGAGGAACGGCCTGCATGCTGACTTCACTGAGCTGAGAGCAGGAATGGTGAGCTGCCTGCATGGAGACCTGTGGAGAAGCCTGGAGCCACTGCCTTCTGCTGGAGGAGAAGGAACCCAGGAGTTTGGAGTTCAGCCACAGGACAAGATAAGGACTGTGAGACAAAGCAGGGGCACTGAATGTGTTTCCTTGTTGCATCCCACAGTTTGGGACCCAGGGGAGGATGGACTTGTGACTATGGTGCGGTGAAGTGCCATGGACCCCAAGGACCCCACTTTGGTTTTGTTGCCCAGCTCCCTCTCTGGACTTGGAAGCAGGGGCTGGAGCAGTGTTGTGGGAAGGACACCCCCCTCCTCCCAAGAGAACTTTATGTGATAATGCTTTGTATTTTGTGAATTGATGTGAAAATGCAATGTACTTTGTTTAAGACCCAGTGGCCACTTTGGTAACTTTAGATGTACCTTGAAAATATGACTTAAGAGATGGTTAGTGCTAATTGAAATGTAAATTGTCTATGCTATGGGCATACTTAGTAAGACTTTACTGAATAAGTGACTAATTGTACTTTGAGATATTGTTACAGATAAGAGACTAATTGAGCTAATCAAGACTTTGCCCCATGAGTGGAAGACTTGTACTTTGAAAACTGATGTAACTGATTGAGTTAACTTAAGAGTGACTATTTTTTGATTTTACTGATAAGTGGACTGAGTTAACATTTGCCCCATGAGTGGAAGACTTGGACTATTGTATTTTGAGATTATATTGTGATTTTCTTATGTACCTGGAAAATGTGACCTAAGAGATGTTTAGAGCTAATTCAAATGTAAATTGTATATGCTATGGGCACGAAAGATCTTGGGGCTGAATGTAATGGAAATGCAGATTTAAAGATCTTCCCTGCCCCTAGCTTAAGTGCACCTGGAGCTTGTGGTGGGAGGCTTGTTTTTCAGGAAAGCCCACACCTTGATACTTTGTGATTGAGCAGTGGGTCAAGGAGGTTGTTACATTCTCTGAGCCAAGAGAAGGCTATATAAGCCCTGAGGAGAGGCTTTGCTTGGGGGCTCACTTTGAGAAGTGTTGTGTGATTTGACCAGATGAGACTCTGGGAAGCCGTTGTTGAGAGCCCCCCGGCTTTGAAAACCCAGATGTTGATGCTTCCCTCTCTGGTAACTGTGATTTGGTATTGATGTATGTAATGTTGGGACAGTTTGGAAGCCTGTCTGTAACTCTGAAGTTCTGTAACTCTGAAGTTTGGGGTGCTGACCTTTTTCCCCTGAACTAGGTAATGTGTGTTTGTTTGATTAAAGTAAGCTTGTTAACCCATTTTGAGTTGCTTTCCTTTTGAAAAGCAGATCTAAGAACCTATATTGGCAGCTACCCTGGGGATGTTGGGGTGCTTGCTGCTACACTATCTTACCAGAGGACTATCAAAATGATCATTTTAATTTTTTTATTTATAAAGTGTGAGGTGAACATTAACTTGCATATTTCTTTTTTGTATTCTTTTTTATTTTTAAACATTTGATTTTAATACTTTGAATTCCAGATTCATTACCTTCCTCCCTTGTCACCCACCTTACTGAAAAGATAAGCAATTCAATATAGGTTGTACATGTGTAGCTATGCAAAACATTTCCATAGTGGATATATTGTAATAGACTGACTATATTTCCCTCCCTCCTATACCACCTTTCACTTGTTCTAGTCTCGACTTTGATCCTATCCCTTTTCAAAAGTGGGTGCTTCCAACTTCCCTCCACAGAGCCTGCCTTCCCTTCCATCATCCCCCCTTTCATCCCCTTCCTCCCTACTCTCTTGTAGGGTGGGATACCCTATTTAGTGCGTATGTCATTTCCTCCCTAAGCCAAATTCAATGAGAATAAGGTTGACCCATTCCCTTTTGCCTTCCTCTTCTTCCCCTCCATTGTAACCACTTTCCCTTGCCTCTTCTATATGAGATAGTTTTCCCCTTCTGTCTCTTCCCATCTCCCCTCATTATATCCCTCTCTCACCTCTTAATTTCACCTTTTAAATATCATCCCTTCTTATTACATTGGTCCTGTGCCCTCTATCTATGTGTACTTGTACATATATATACAGACATTCACATATATATTCATATTCCCATATACCCTCTTATATAGACAAATATATGTATACACACATTTCTATTCCCTTCAACTATTATCGTACTGAGAAAAGTTTCATTAAGTTACAATTATTGTTTTTCCATGTATGAATGTAAATAGTTCAACTTTGATAAGTTGGGTAGGTGATTCTTGGTCTTAATCCCACCTCACCTCCTTTGACCTCCGGAATATCATATTCCAAGCACTTCTATCCCTCAGTGTAGAAGCTTTCAGATCCTGTGTTATCCTAATTGTGTTTCCACAATATTCAAATTGTTTCTTCCAGGCTGCTTCTAATATTTTCTCCTTGATCTGGGAATTCCTCAACCTGGCTACAATATTCCTAAGAGTTTTCTTTTTGGGATCTTTTTCAGGAGGTGATCTGTGGATTCTTTCAACCTCTATTTTGCCCTCTAGTCCTACAACATCAGGGCAATTTTCTTTGAGAGTTTCTTGAAGGATGATTTCTAGGTTCTTTTTTTGATCATGGCTTTCAGGTAGTCCAATAATTTTTAAAATATCTCTCCTGGATCTATTTTCCAGGTCAGTGATTTTCCCAATGATATATTTCACATTTCCTTCTATTTTTTCGTTTGTCTGGATCTGTTCAATAGTATCTTGATTTCTCATAAAGTCACTAGCTTCCATTTGCTCCAATCTAATTCTGAAGGAATGATTCTCTTCAGTTAGCTTTTGAGATTCTTTTTCCACTGCAAAATTTGGCTTTTTAAGGCATTCTTCTCCTCATTGCCTTTTTGAGCCTCTTTTGCCATTTGAGTCAGTCCATTTTTTTAAAGGTGTTATTTATTCAGTCAGGTTGTTGACTCTCATTTCATAATTTTCTTGCATTGTTCTCATTCCTCTTCCCAAATTTTCCTCCACTTCTCTCATTTGATTTTCAAAATCCTTCTTCAGGTCCTCTATGACCTGTAACCATCTCGTATTTTCATTTGGTGCTTTTGGTACAGGAGTTCTTATTTTTCTGTCTTCCTCCTGTTCCATGCTTTGATCCTTTATGTCCCCAAAATAGGAGTGTAAAGTTGGGTTGCTCTGCTTGCTTTGCTTCCTTTGCCTGCTCATGTTGCCAATAAATTACTTCACTTTTGGGCTTTTTGCCACAGTAGGACTCTGCTACCAGATGGGGGCTTTGTCCCAATAGCTGGGGTTTTCTCAGCTGCAGAAGGTTTAGTTGGGTGCCCTCTTTGAGGCCCCTACAGACTCTGGCAAGGTGGTCCCACACCCCAGGGCCTCCACCCTAGTCAGCAATCCAGATCCAAACAGGTTAAAGCAAGAGTGATTACCCCTTAGATTTGTTGCTTGGTACCCCTACAATCTGTAGGCCAGGAGCTGAAGCCTCCACATGGTGGTGGTTGCTTGGCCACGGTGCCTCAGTGGCTTCTCCCTCCAAAGGATAAAGGACAGACTGCACTCCTAAACTACCAGATCCCAAAGTTCATACTGCACCGACCTCTCATTTTGTCCTTAGCATCTATGTGTTGATAATTCTGGAAACCACCACAGTTGCTAGTGATCTGAAGTCCCTCCAGCTGGAGGCTGGTCAGGCCGCCCTAAGGCTAAGACCTCCAGGTCGAGCGGAGCTGGTGTTTGCTCCCAGAGCACTGTGCTTTCTGCTGGCCTGCTGGGCTCTCCTCAGCAGGAAGTTAGCTTCTCTGTGTCATTTTGTGGTTTCTGTAGCTCCAAAGTTTGTTCAGAGTCACCTTTTACAGGAAATGGAGGAGGTGGAAGCTAGAGTCTAGTGGAAGTCCTATTACTGCTCCACCATCTTGACTTTGCCCCTTAATTTGCATTTTCAATTAATCGATCAATGAACATTTATTAATGACCTACTACTTTCCAGGCACTGTGCTAAGCACTGGAGATACAAAAAGAGACGAGATATTAGTCCCTGCCTTGAGGATATTACAATCTGACTGAGGAGACAACATACAAACAAATATATACAAAGTAAGCCCTATATAGGATAAATAGGAAGTAATTAGTAGAGAAAGGCACTAGAATTAAGAGGGGTTTGAAAAAAACTTCCTTTATAAGGTGGGATTTTAATTGAGGCTTAAAGAAAGCCAGGGAAGCCAGTAGGTGGAGTTAAGAGGGGAGAGCACTCCAGGAATGGGCAACAGCCAGGAAGAATGCCCAGAGATGAGAGGAGTGTTATGTTAGTGGTACACCAAGTAGGCCAGTGTAAAGAGTATGTGGCAGGTAGCAAAATATAAGAGGACTGGAAAGTTGGGAAGGGGGTGGTTATTAAGTGTTTTGAATACCAAAAAGAGCATTATATATTTGATTCTGGAGGTAATAGAAGTTTATTCAGTGGAAGAATGATATCACTGGACCAATGCTTTAAGAAAATCACTTTGGTGGCAGAATGGAGGATGGATTAGAATGGAAAGAGACCTGAGGCAAGCAGAACAACTAGCTGGCTTTTGCAGTAATCTAGGGGTGAGGTAATGAGGGCTGCAATAGAGTAGTGGTAGTGTTAGGGCAAGAAAAAGGGAACATGTATAAGAGAAGTTGCATAGATCAAATTGATAGCTCTTGGCCAGGGGGAGGTGATAAGTAGTGAAAACGCCAAGTTGACTGCTAGTTTGTGAGCCTGAGGGAGTATGACTGGGAGTATGCTAGTCACTCTATAGCAATAGAGAAGATAAGAGGGAGGAGATTGTTTAGGGATAATGAGTTCTGTTTTTCACATGTTTAGTTTAAGATGTCTACTGAACATCTAGTTTGAGATGTCTGAAAGACAATCAGAAGTGTAAAATTTGACATCAGCAGATTGAGTGAAGCAGGATAGGTAGATTTGAGAATGATCAGCACAGAGATAGTAAGGTAAATCCATGAGAGGTGATGAGATGACCAAGTGAAGTAGTAGAGAGAGGGAGAAGAGAAGGGCACCCAGGCCAGAACCCTTAAGGAAAGCTGTGGTTAGAGAGTGTGATGTTACAGACTCTTGGCTGTTCCTCTTTTTCATTTCATTAGATATTTGGGGAATTCTTTCATATGGTTGTTGATACCTTGAATTTCTTCTTTTGAAAAAAATTTATTCATATATTTTTCCACTTATAAACTGCATAATGGTGTTTATTTGTTTATATTTGTATCAATTTCTTGTATATATTGGATGCTGGACCTTTATTGGAGATATTTCCTACATAGTTTTCCCCTAGATAATTGGCACTATTATGATATTCTATGTTTTGGTCATACAAAATCTTTTCAATTTTATGTGATTGAAATCGTCCATTTTATCTTCTGTGATCCCTCTACACCCATTGTTTACCTAAGAATTTTTCTCCCAATCCCTTACATAAGCAAGTGACTTCTTTTAATTATCCTTGGCTTTTGTAAGTGATGTGATTATTTATTTTTAGGTCATGTATCTCTTTGCAGTTTTGTGGCAGAAGGAATAAGATGTGATCTAATGTATGGAAACTTATTATTAAGAAATTGCTTTTTAATTTTTCCCAGTAGCTTTTAATATAATAGGGAATCATTTCCCCAGTAATTTGCATATTCAGGCTTACCAAACACTAGTTTACTATGCTCTATTGTTTCTTAGTCTTATTTTAAAAATTTTTATTAACTTTGAACTTAAATACAAAAAGAAAGAAAAGGCCCATTTCTGTGTACACAGAGCAACATAAAAAAGAGGATTCAATATAAAACCATTTCCTTTTCACACTGTTCACTTAAAAAAAACACCTATTCAATAAATACTACAGACACGTATGTGCAGAAATATTTATAGCAGATCTTTTTGTGCTGGCAAAGAACTGGAAATCAAGGTGATGCCCATCAATTGGGGAATGGCTAGATAAGTTCTTGTATATGAATGTAATGGAATTCTATTGTGCTATAAGAAATGAAGAGCAGATGGCCTTCATAATAACCTGGAGACACTTATATTAACTGATGTTGAATGAAGAGAGCAGAACCAGGCGAACTTTGTACACAATTACAGACATATTGTATTTGTGACCACTGACTTTGACAGACACTTTTGTATTTCATTTTATTTTGTTCCTTCTTTCTCATTGTTTACTACGTTGTTTATAACTCTTCTTTACAGCTTGACTAATGTTTAATTCGAAGGCATTTGTAGAACTTATATCGGATTTCATGCTGCCATGGTTGGGGGGGGGAGAAGGAAAGGGAGGGGGAGAAAATTTGGAGCTCAAGGGATTGTGAAATTGAATGATGTAAACTAAAAGTAAATAAATAAATTAAAAAAATAAATCTATACATCATTTTCAAAGCTATCCTTTTTTCTGTTCTTCCTTCTAAGTTTTCTTTTCTTTTCTGCTGTGCTCTTTTAATTTTTCTCCCTCCCTTATTATCCCGCCCTAGAGAAGGCTATCATTAGACACAAATATGTGTTCATATATGTAAAAACCATAGTATATATACTTCTATTTATCAGTTCTTTTTCTGGATGTGGACAGTATCTTCCTTCATAGGTCCTTTGTAGTTTATATGAGTACCTAAAATACTAAAAATTACGTAGGTGTTCAAAGTTATTCTTAGAACAATATTGCTGTTACTGTGTATAATGTTCTCTTGGTTCTGATTATTTAATTCTTCATTATTTCATTCAAGTCTAATCATTTCTTATAGCACGGTAGTATTCCATCACAATCACATACAACAACTTGTTTAGCCATTGCTCCATTGATGGACATCCCATCACTCTCCAGTTTTTTTGCCACCACAAAGAGAGCTACTATGAATATTTTAGAACATATAGCTTCCACACAACATTCTGTCCTTCCTTCTGATACACAACGTTCTATCCACCTGCAGCTGCAAACTCCCTGGGCGCCCTTCCCTGGCCCACCCTGCCCCCTGCCCTCCACCAGGCTGGGCAGGGAGGGCCCCAGTGAGCCTGGGGGCAACAGGGAGGGGGCCGCTTTCCCTCAGGCCAGGCCACAGGCGTGGGGGCGGGACTTCTCCCCCTTAGATCTTGGGAGTCTGGGGGCTGTAGCCAGTCCACTCTCAGGGCGCTGGCTAAGCACATCTCTCTCGTCTCTCTCCCTTGAGTCTTTGACCTCCCAGACCACCTCCGGTGAGCCTTCTTGCTCAGCACCATCTCCAACTCGGGAAGGGTAACCAGCCGGGGCAGAAGCGAGATGCTGTACAGATTGGTGGTGATGGACAGCTCTAGCGTGGGCAAGAGCGCGCTGACTATCCAATAGTGAAGAACATCTTTGTTCTAGTGTACGACCCCACCTTCAAAGACTCCTACCGCACCCAGATGGTGGTGGATGGCGAGGCCTGCCAGCTGGAAATCTTGGACACCACAGGCAGAGAGGAGCACCAGACCCGGCTCCAGAAATTCATGCGCTGGGGGAAGAGTTTCCTCTGCATCTACGCGGTAGACGACGCCAAGTCCTTCATGGATGTGAGCATTTTCCGTGACCAGCGGCGTACAGTCAGGGGCACTAACCAGGTTCCCTTTGTCCTCGTGACCAATAAGACCGACCTGACAGACGGCCCAGTGTTCCCTGCGCTGGGCCAGGAAGCGGCCAAGAGCTTCAGGGTCCCCTTCGTGGAGGCTTCGGCCAAGACCCGGAAGGGCGTGGAGCACGCCTTCGAGATGCTGGTCCGAGAGGTCCGGCTGACCCACGTGGAGGCGGGCAAACGCCTCCCTGATCCTAGTCTGGTCCGGGGTTGTGGGTTCAAGCGCTGCACTATCCTGTGAGCAGGAGTCCCCACCGCCTGGCCCTGCCCTCTAAACTTGCCTCAGGAATACCCCAGCTTCCCTTGCCTCTCCCCAGCCTCCCTCAGGAATACCCCCCACTCCAGACCCCTCCCCTCCCCCTCCACAATCTCCCCCACCCTTCCATTACCTCCGATCCTCCAGCTGGACCCATCCTCCTTCTGCTGCCCACACTCCTCTGCCATGCTCTGGGCTTCACCAGGATTTGTCCAGGCGCCTCTTGGTGGACTCAACATTTCTACACTCAGGCTTTTTGGGTTTGGGCTTTTTTTCCCTTTGAGAAGGAATGACTACCTCACTGCCTCAGTATCCTGACCAAGCAAATAGCTGCCCCACCCCACTGACAGCTGGACCACGTTCTCCCCGCTCTAACACCCCCACCCTCAGCAGCCTCCTCTGCCTTCCTAGGGGCTGTGGGTGGGCTTTGCCTCATAGAAAGTCCTGCTGCCCCCACAGAGCCCCTGCCTGTGTTCCCCAGGGCACTTGGGGTGTTGACTGTCTGGGTCCCAGCACCCCAACCCTGTCTATGCTGTTGCTGAGGGAGTGACTGACCTATGCTGACCTCCAAGTCACCCTGCAGTGACCTCCAAGACCAGGGGTGGGGGGGTGTTCCATCAAGTGTGTCCCTGTAGCCCCTTGTCCTCCACTCACATGTTAACTCAAGCATTTTTCCTGGTGGTGAGGGTGTGGGGATGGGGGTTTAGAGTGGGCTTGTCTCTTACCAAGAGAAAGCCTTGGGTGAAAAATGTTACTCTGATTGCTGTATTTAATTTAATTTGAATGGGGATGGATGGAAATGGGACTTGCCCAAGGTCACCCAGCTAATAAGTATCTGTGGCCTGGCCCCCCCCTTTACACCTTGCTGTGAGCTGCAGGGTCTTGTTCCCTCCAGGAGAAGTGGAGGTGGGGCAGAGGAGCTGACTGTGAGGGATCTCAGCAGAGACCCAACAGCTGCAGGTCAGGTGGGGTCAGTCTACTTGGGAGCCATCTGACCTGGCCTCTCTGCCACCTTGGGAGCAGGTGGGTGATACTCCTTTTATACTGGAGAGGACTTAAATGTTGAAGCTGCCCTCCTATCCAGCTGTTCTTCTGGGATTTATTACAAATAAAGGTTGTTGATTCGTTTAAAAAAAAACATATAGCTTCTTTTCCTTTTTCCCCAGTCGCTTTGGAAAACAGGTCTAGTAGTAGTATGACTGGATCAAAAGGTACATAGTTTTATAATTCTTTGGGCACAATTACAAATGGCTCTCCAAAAATGGTTGGATCAGTTCACAGTTCTACCAACAGTGAATTAGTGTCCCAATTTTTCTGCATCTCCATCATTTGTTATTTTCCCCTTCTATCATTTTAGCCAATCTGATAGGTGAGATGATATATCAAAGTTGTTTTAATTTGCATTTCTCTAATCAATAATGATTTAGTGCATTTTATATGACTATACATAGTTTTGATTCTTCATTGAAAAAATTGCCTATTCATAACTTTTTACTATTTATCAATTAACAATAATATGTATTTTTATAAATTTGGCAAAGTTCTTTATATATTTGAGATATGAGACCTTTATCTGAAAAACTGTCTATAAAACTTTCTCCCAATTTTCTCTTTTTCTTCTAATCTTGGCTACATTGGTTTCTGTGTATTGTTTACCTGATATCTTCCACTGATATTTTTCTATTTTCAAGTAAGTACCAAATAGATTTTGTGATTACTGCTGTGTAGTTTGAGATTTTGTAATGGTAGATCCCCTCATTCATACTTTTTCATTATTTCCCTTCAGTTCCTTGAATTTTTCCCCAACCAACATTTTAAAAAATCTGTATGTTTTTATAAAGCAACCTCTTGGTATGGCAAAAGTAACATTTTTATTAGTAATGCAAAAACTTTGTCAACGACTTTAGCTCTTATTGTAATTTTTATTGTATTGGTGCAGCCCAAACTAATCATGATTGACTATCAGATCTTTTATGCATTTTGAAATTGTTTTAAATAGAGTTTCTTTGTTTCTGCTAAATTTTGTTAATAGTATATATGAACTGGAGATTTTTGTGGGTTTATTTTATATCCTATCTTACTACTACTTGTTTTTTTCCCATCCCATACTTGTTCAATTTATTATTTGAATCCAAGTTTAGAACTTTGTATTTATCCTATGAAATGCATACTGGTTCTATCACTGAAAGTACTATCTGATCCAGACTAATGTTATAGAAAAACTTGTAAGTATACTCCCCATATATATTCTTATCCAAAATATTGCCTAGAATAGAGCTGAAGACAGACACAAAATCTACTAGAAACTTCAGTCTAGGTTGGCATTGATCTATTCATAAGCATTCTCTAGGTGTGGTTGTCGAAACATTTCCAAATTCATATGTGTGTTAGTGTATACTCCTCCATCTTGTTCAGAAAGATATCATAAGAGACAGTCTGGAACTCATGTAAACTAAAAGTAAATAAATAAATTTTAAAAAATAAATAAAAAAAGAGACAGTGTGGCATTTGGTACATTTATTTTCCTGAAGAATTGTGTTGTATTTCATTACACTTAATACATTTGCTCTGTTTCTCCATGAAAGTTGCATTGATTGCAAAGATTCCATATTGTTCCATAGAGGTATTGGCTCTTGAAGGCTATGTCAGCAGATCACACATGATGGCAGGTCCCACTAAGCTGGAAAGTTTTCATAAATGGGTCAATTAATTTTATCATGTTACAGAAATGTGAAAAAATATTATTATCATTATTATTATATATAGTTTCAGCAAAATATCTTTTTTAATTTCAACAATAACCGTCCCTGAAAAATGACTAATAAGTGGTCATCTTGATCCTGCTTTAAAATACTTGTGAATTACTAATAATGTTTTATATATGTTTTAGATGATCAAACATATATAATCTGTATCAAATTGTTTATCATTTTAGGGAGGGGAAGAGGAGAGAGGGAGAAAATTTGGAGCACAAAAAGTTTTTTAAAAAATGCTAAAAGCTGTCTTTAAATGTAATTGGAAAAAGTTAAATACTATTTCTTTTTTTTTAATTAAACAAATGCTTTATTAACTTCTGGTTTACAGCATTTATTTCCACCAGATTATGAGTTACATTTCCCCTCCCCCCATTTTTTCCCTACCCACCACTCCAGAATAGCAGTCCCACTAGATATCCCCTCATCCAATCTGCTCTCTCCCATATCTTCTCCCATATCCCCTTCGACTTTGCCATTAGGGCAAGGTGAATCTCTGAGCCCCAATGCCTGGATATCTTATGAAACATTTAATTTTAAAACTTCGATTTTCAGATCCATTCCCTTCCTCCCTTGTCACCCACTCCCTCTGAGAAGATAAGCAATCCAGTATGTGTTGTATAGCTATGCAAAACATTACCATAGTAGATATATTGTAAAAGACTGCTGATATTTCCCTCCCACCCATCTCACCTCCCACCTGGTCCATTCCCTACTTTGATCCTGTCCCTCTTTGATAGTGGGTACTTCCAACCTCCCCTCCCCCCAGAATGCCCTCCCCTCCATCATCCCCCCTCTCATCCCCCTTTCTCCTACTCAGGAAAGTGAGTGAGGGTAAGATATTCCATTTAATATGTATGTGATTCTCTCCTTGAGCCAACTTCAATGAGAATATGCTTTTGCCTTTTTGCCTTCCTGTTCTTTCCCTCCCCTGCAACTACTTCCCCTTGACTCTTCTACATGAGATAGTTTACCCTACTCTGTCTCTCTCCATCTCCTCTTGCCACTTTCCTCTCTCACCTCTTGATTTCACCCCTTAAGAATCATCCCTTCCTTGGGGCGGCTAGGTGCCAGAAGGACCCGAGCTCGGATCCGGCCCCAGACACCCAACACACAAACAAAAACCGAGCCTCGTGACTCCGGGCAAGCCACCCAACCCCAATTGCCCTCCAAAAAAAAAAAGAATCATCCCTTCCCATCAAACTCAACCTGTGCCCTCTATCCATGTATACCTGTGAACACATGCCATGTACCCTTCTTCAATTATTTTCATAATGAGAAAGGTTTCATCAAACACAGTTATTGTTTTTCCATGTGTGAATGTAAACAGTCCAACTTTGATAAGTTCCTTTTGATTTCTTTTCCTTGATTACCTTCTCAAGCATTTCTCGATTCTTGTGTCTGAATGTCAAATTTTCTATTCAACTCTGGTTTTTTCATCAAGAATGCTTGAAAGTCCTCTATTCTGCTGAATGACCATTTTCCCTTGAAACAAGATACTCAGTTTTGCTGGGTAGGTGACCCTTGGGTTCAGTCCCAGCTCTTTTGCCCTCTGGAATATCATATTCCATGCCCTTCAATCCCTCAGTGTAGAAGCTGCCAGAAGGTCCTGGGCTATTCTGATTGTGTTTCCACAATATCGAAATTGTTTCTTCCTGGCTGCTTGTAGTATTTTCTCCTTGCTCTGGGAGTTCTGGAGCCTGACTATAATATTCCTAGGAGTCTTTTTTTGGGGGGGATCTTTTTCAGGAGGTGATCGGTGGATTCTTTCAACCTCTATTTCCCCCACTGGGTCTAAAACATCAGGGCAATTTTCCTTGAGAATTTCTTTAAGGATGATTTCTAGGTTCTTTCTTTGATCATGGCTTTCAGGTAGTCCAATAATTTTGAAATTATCTCTCCTGGATCTATTTTCCAGGTCAGTGGTTTTTCCCATGAGATATTTCACATTGCCTTCTATTCTTTCATTTGTTTGGATCTGTTTAATAGTATCTTGATTTCTCATAATGTCACTAGCTTCCATTTGCTCCAGTCTAACTCTGAAGGAATGAATTTCCTCAGTGAGCTTTTGAGATTCTTTTTTCATCTGGCAAATTTGGCTTTTTAAGGCATTCTTCTCCTCATTGCCTTTCTGAGCCTCTTTTGCCATTTGAGTTAGTCTATTTTTTAAGGTGTTATTTTCCTCAGTCAGGGTGTTGACTGTCATTTCATACTTTTCTTGCATCTTTTTCATTTCTCTTCCCAAATTTTCCCCACTTCTCTTATCTGCTTCTTAAGGTCCTCTATGGCCTGTAGCCAGCTTGTATTTTCATTTGGGGCTTTTGGTGCAGGAGTTCTGACCTCACAGTCTTCCTCCATGCTTTGAGCCTCTTTGCCCCTAAAATAGGAGTCCAATGTTGAACTCTTCTGTTTATTTTGTTTCGTTTACCTAGGCATGTTGCCACTTAATTACTTGATTTTTGGGCTTGTTGCCACAGTAGGACTCTGCCACCAGACAGGGGAGCTTCCGCCCAAACGTGGGGTATTCACAACTTCTGCCACTTGTGTGGCCTCTGTAAAGCCTCCACCCACTCTGGTAAATTGGATACCCACCCCAAACTTCCCCCCAGACCACAATCCAGGTTCAGGGAGTTTAAAGCAAGAGCGATTAACCCCCAGACTGATTGCTGGATCTCCCTACAGTTCACAGACCAGGAGCTAGAGCCACTGCTGATGCTGCAAAATGGCTTCTGTGCAGCTGTTTCTTCAGCAGCTTTTTGCCTCCAGGGGAGGAAGCCGCTCGTTCCCCAAATACTGGTCCCAAAGTCCATAGGGCACTAACCTCTCACTTTGTCCTAGGTATATCTGTGCTGATAATTCTGGAATCTCCACAATTGCTGGTGTTCTGGGGTCCCTCCAGCCGGCTGAAGACCCTGCCACCCTTGGGCTAAAACCTCGGACCTGGGCTAGGCTCCCAGAGCCCTGTGCTGTCGGTTCCCAGCATGCTGTGCTGCCTGCTCTCAGAGCACTGCACTGGCCGATCCCCACAGGGCTGCTGGGCTGTCCTCAGCAGGAGGTTAGCTTCTCTGTGCCGTTCTGTGGGTGCTGTGGTTCCAAAAGTTGTTCGGAGACCCCTTTCACATTGTTTGAAATTTGTGTGGGACAGAGCACATTGGAAATGCTGTTTCTACTCCGCCATCTTGGCTCCACCCCCAATACTATTTCTTAAAAGAAAAAATACCTGTGAAGTGAAACCCATTACCTCCCAATGCAACCTATTTCACTTCTGAACACTTCTATTCCTTAGATTTTCTTTACATCAAGCTAAAATCTACTTCAATACAACTTCTGCCCATTGTTCCTTGTTCTATCCCTTAGGACCTACAATAAGATGTCTAATCCTTCCTTTACACAATAGCTCTTGAAATACTTAAAGATATCTATAATATAATTAATCAATTTCACCCCCTCCCAAGTAGACTTTCTCATTTACTTCATTTTCTCCTCGTGTGGCACAGCTCTCAAACCTTCACCATGCTGCTTATTGCTCTTTGATTGTGCTGCTGTGTATCTTTGTCATTTCTAAAGTCAGCTTCTCTGAACTTCTCCAGATGAGGTCTGTCCAAGAGTATAGTGACCTATCATCTTTTTCATTCTAGATACTATTTCTCAATTAATCCAGCCTAGGAGAGTATTAGCTTTTTTGATTGTCATGTTGAGCTTTTGTCTCATGTCAACTTTACAGTTTATTATAATTCCCAGGATTTTTTCACTTGAACCATTTTACCCATTCTTTCCTATCTAGAACTGTTCATTTGATTATTTGAACCAACGTGCAGAATTATATTCAGCCCATTGAAATTTCATCTTACTGGATTTAATGCACTTAGTTAAAGTGTCTTTGAATCATCACTATATCAACCCCTTCATTGTTGGCATTCAGAAATTAGAATTTACTGAAAAAATGTTGTTAGAAATGTTGAACAATATGGTCCAAAGACATATCCCTATATAGCTTCTTCTGAATCTCCAACTTTGGGTCCCTTCATTAAACCAGTTCCAAATGAAACTAACTACCTGGACTAACATTTAGTCCACATCACTCCACCTTTTCCAAAGGGATAGCAGGAGAGACTTGTCAAATGATTTGATGAAATCTAGGTGGATCATTTCCTTAAAAGTCCTCTTATCTTCTTTTCTAATTACCCTCTCTCAACAAATCATCTGGAATGCCTTGCTCTTGCTAAAGCCACATTGATTGTCACTGTTCTTTCTAAGTGCTCATAAACTGGGTCTTTAATAATTTGTTATTGAATTTCTCTATGAGTCAAAGGAAGGCTTGCTAGCTCTTGGTGTGCAGAATCCAGATTGTTCTCAGTTTTTTTTTCAACCAAAACTTTTTATCTTTTTCAGTTCATCCCATTTTAGTCTCTCCCCTTCATACCTTCCATAGGCATGAGATAGTAGTCAATTCACAATGTGATGACCAGTAATAAATATTTCCATTTACTGCCACCCTTCTTTATTTCAAATAATAGTAGTGGAAATTTAATGGCATCGAATTGCCAGCTTAGTGAATGTTTAAAATAGTTCTTCCTTTCTCAAATTTTGATGTGACTGAAGAGAAAGCCAAAACATATAATCAACAACTGTGGAGATAAAAAACAACTTCTCTTTAATAAAGTTTATATACAGCATTCACAGATAGATGCATTCTGAATCTATAATGTGTTGATTTTGCATTTCTTTTTTCCTTCCACACATAAAATAAATCACAACAAAATACAATTTGGAGAAACATTTGTATCACACACTTCTACAAACCAAGAGAAATCTTAAGCAAACCCATTTTATATATATATATATATATGGTGTTCCCATGATGACCCATGGTGGTTTTCTATACTGAGAGAGTTGGGAGTGGAAATTTGACCTTAGAGTATAACAAGAGCTTCCATAAAATGGATACCTACTTATTATGAAAACTGTAGAGCAAAACTTTCTAACATTAAAATAAGTACATTTATTAAAAAGATATGTTAACAAATACCCATCACTGGGCTTTTCCCATCTTTTTGTGCCATACACAGTTTCCTACTGTGTCTACCCTATTATCCATAATACCTACAAGAATAACTCATATTGTCTGATGTTGTTACATAGTTGTGAGATGTTGTTATTTCTGATGGTGGGTTGAACTCCCAGTGGGCAACAAATCTGCTTAATTCCACATTGAAGTATGGTACTATCTATGTCTTTAGACTGAAATGGGGTTGTTTAATTGTCCATTTCTGTCTTTTTAATGCCTCCCTTTGGTCTACCATTTCTATTCCTTACTTTTAAATATTGACTTTAGGATTCCTAGTATTTTAATTGTTGAAAAAGCACTTTTGTATCTTGCTACCCAGTTTTTAATGTTCTCTTTGAGATTTTCCAGTCTTTTCATCAGTCATTTATTAATAGTAAGATCTGAGCATTCACTCAGAAAAGACCAAGAAGTTGAACAAGTCTATTTCCTAGATTATTAGTACATGAGGTTGTATGGCTAACCATACAGTCATTTACTCCATTTTGCATTTGCTGCCCTCCTTGGTATTTTCAACTCCATGGAAAAAGATGAAATATTTTGCATAGCTACACATGTACACCCTATACTGAGTTGCTTATTTTCCCAGTAAGGGTGGGTGACAAGGGAGGAAGGGAATGAATCTGGAATTCAAAGTTTTAAAATCAAATGTTATATATAAATCAAATGTTATATATATATATATATATATATATATATACATATATATACATATATATATACATATATATATATACATATATACATGCTATTATCAATATTATTTTACATGTAAATGGAAAATAAGATATACAGGCCCTGGGGCTTAGAGATCCACCATGCCCTACTGAAAAGTAGGAGGGAGTATGGGAGAAGATAGGGGGGAGAGCAGATTGGAGGAAGGGATATCCAGTGGGATAGCTATTTTGGGGTGATGGGTAGGGGAAAAACAGGGAGAAAATTTGTAACTCAAAATCTTTCGGAAATGAGCGATGTAAGCTAGAAATTAAAAAAGGATTTGATAAAAAAAAATTAAAATTAAAAAAAGAAAAAGATGGTCCTTCCAGGTTAAGCTCTTCACCTCTCATCTTATCACCATGCTGCTAACTCAAGCCTTGACTGATACTATGTCCCATAGCTTATTCTCTTCTCTGATTAGCAGACTGGAGGGTAGAGTATCAAACTCCTCCCAATGCCTTCCTTAATAGAAGGCAAGAACTGGGCTTTTGGGTTCACTCCGCTCTGCATCTTTATCTGCATCTGTTAACTTGTCTTGTTTTTTTTTCTTCCGTTCCACAAAACCATTCTGGATACCCCCTAGTATCTTCAGCCCACCCCTGCCTTCCTCTCTAGCCTCATTTTGCGTGTTTTCCTTTATTGTAGTGTAAGCTTCTTGAGGGCAAGGATTATCTTTTTTATTAATTGTATCCCAGCATGCTTAGCACAATGACTGGCACACAGCAGGTGCTTAATAAATGTTTATTACATTAGGAAAAAACTATAGAACTTGTTCGTTAGTATACATATCTAGGGTAGACAGTCGAAATTGGTGATGAACTGGTCCCAGAATTAAATAAGAGAAGAAAAAGTGGTTGCACATCCTTTAGTAAATTACAAAATGCCTTTAATACTTACAAGCTTTGCTCAGAATCTAAAGTTCATTGTTTTAATGCTAATATTCCACTAGTGTGACTTTGTGATTGAAAAACATGGAATAGGACATCCTATAAAGAATCCAAAGTGAACATCATACAGAGGGTATAGTGGGTGTGAGCAGTATCTAACCAATGAAGAACTTGTAAGAACTAGAACAAAAGATGTTTTTAAATACACATTTGTTTTTAAAACTTTGAGTTCCAGATTTTTTCCCTTCTTCCCTCCTCACCCTCTCCCCTGGGAAGATAAGCAATTCAATATAGGTTGTACATGTGTAGTTATCCAAAACATTTCCATAGTAGTTATATTGTGAAAGACTAACTATATTTCCCTCCATCCTGTCCTGCCCCTCACTTATTCTATTTTCTCCTTTGACTCTGTCCCTTTTTCAAAAGTGTTTGCTTCTAACTACCATCTCCCCAAATCTTCCCTCCCTTCTACCATCCCCCCTCTTATCCCCTTCCCCCCTATTTTCCTGTAGGGTAAGATACCCAATTGAGTGTGTATATTATTCCCTCCTTAAGCCAAATTCAATGAGAGTAAGGTTGTCCCATTCCCTTTTACCTTCCTGCTCTAACCCTCCATTGTAACAGTTTTCTCTTGCCTCTTTTATATGAGATAATTTACCCTATTCTATCTCTCCCTTTCTCCTCCCAATATATTCCTCTCTCACCTCTTAATTTTATTTTTTAGATATCATCCCTTCATATTCTACTTGTTCTGTGCCCTCTGTCTACGTATACATGTACATGCATATGCACACCCTCACATATGTATTTATACACACATGCACCCTCCTATACATATATGTATACATACATACATACATACATACATACATACATACACACATATGTTCCCTTCAACTGTCACCATACTAACAAAAATCTTATGAGTTCCAATTATCATTTTTCCATGTAGGAATGTAAATAGTTCAACTTTGATAAGTTCCTTGTGATTTCTTTCCCCTGTTTACCTTCTCAAGCTTCTCTTGCTTCTTGTATTTGAAATTCAAAATTTCTGTTCAGCTTTGTTTTTTCATCAAGAATGCTTGAAAATCCTCTATTTCATTGAATGATCATATTTTCCCCTGAAGCATTATACTCAGTTTTGATGGGCAGGTGATTCTTGGTTTTAATCCTAGCTCCTTTGACCTCTAGAATATCATATTCCAAGCCCTTCAATCCCTTAATGTAGAAGCTGCTACATCTTGTGTTATCCTGATTGTGTTTCCACAAAACTCAAGTTGTTTCTTCCTGACTGCTTACAGTATTTTCTCCTTGACCTGGGAACTCTGAAATTTGGCTATAATATTCCTAGTAGTTTTCTTTTGGGGATCTTTTTCAAGAGGTGATTGGTGAATTCTTTCAAATTCTATTTAGCCCTCTGGTTCTATAATATCATAGCAATTTTCCTTGATAATTTCTTGAAAGTTGGTGTCTAGGCTCTTTTTAAGATCATGGCTTTCAGATAATCCAATAATTTTAAAATTATCTCTCCTGTGTCTATTTTCCAGGTCAGTATTTTTTCCAAATGAGATATTTCACATTGCCTTCTATTTTTAAAATTTGTTTGTATCTATTTTATAGTATCTTGATTTCTCATAAAGTCATTAGCTTTTAGTTGCTCCAATCTAATTTTGAAGGAGTTATTCTCTTCAGTGAATTTTTGAAAATCCTTTTCCATGTGGCAAATTCAGCTTTTTAAGGCAATCTTCTCCTCATTGGCTTTTTGGGCCACTTTTGACATTTGAATTAGTCTATTTTTAAGATGTTATTTTCTTCAGTCAGGCTGTTGATTTGCTTTTTATGATTTTCTTGCCTCATTCTCATTTCTCTTCCCAATTTTTCCTGCACTTCTCTTACTTGGTTTTCAAAATCCTTCTCGAGCTCCTCCATGGCCTGTAACCAGTTTATAGTTTTCTTGGGAGCTTTTGATACAGGAGTTCTGACTACATTGTCTTCCTCCCATTCCATGGTTTGATACTTTTTATCCCTGAAAGAGGAATCTATGGTAGGGTTGCATTTCATCTGCTTGCTCATGCTGATAGTCAGTTACTTGATTTTTGAACTCTTTGCCACAGTAGAATTCTCCTTTCAGAAAGGAGAGAGCTTTGTCCCTAATCGCTGGGCTTTTCACAGCTGCTGGAGCAATTAGGAGGGCACCCTTTCTCCAGCCCCCCACAGGCTCTGATTGGATCCCGCACCCCAGGACCTCCACCCAAGACAGCGATCCAGATTCAAGCAGGCCAAAGCCAGAATGATTACTCTGTGAATGGTCCCTTGGTTCCCCTACAATCTGCAGGCCAGCAGCTCCTGAGGCAGTTGTGCAGCCTTGCCATACCTCTGCCACTTCTTGCCCCAGGGGTAGGGGCTGGATAGCATTCTTCCATCCACCCCATTCCAACAGAGTTACACACTGACCTTTTACTTTGTCTTTGGTGTTTATGGGTTGAGAAGTCTGAAGACCACCACAACTGCTGGTGCTTCACTCTCCTGAAGTCTGCTCTGGCCACTGCATGGCTCACAGGGCTGGGCTTGGCTCCCAGCTTGGTGTGAGAGCCCCTTCCTGCTGGCCTGCCGGGTTGCCTTTAGCAGATTTGTTTCTCTTTGTCACTTTGTGGGTTCTGTAGCTCTAAAATTTGTTTAGAATCATTTTTTACAAGCATTGGAGGAGGTGGAAGCCTGAGCCACAGGGAAGTCCTATTTCTACTCTGCTATATAATATAAAAGATATTAATAGGGAAATGTGTGATAGAAAAGTAAGATGGAATGGACAACGATGAGGACAAAAGAAGACAGATACACAGACTGAGTGCTCCACTGGTTTCCACATTATATTTGGAAAAGCAAAGAAGGCTACCAGCAAGTTCCATGGACCTGCTATGGTAAATTTTTGGGAATATGTGGGCAGCAATGGATAGGCTGTGATCTGTATCATTAGAAGGAACATTCAGTTGATGTACGTACAGATGTATTTGCATTTTTGTGTGAGTATTCATTGGTTGCAACCTTACTTATGGGATGAGCCCTCAGCGTTTCATAGTCTTACACAATAGTATCCTACATAGCATAAGATCCTTTTAGGAATATTTCAATAATAGTGTCAAACAAAAGGAAGTTTTCAGATGTATTTTAACTAATTATAAAGCACATTTCTTTTGCTTGGGGGCAGGGTGGGGAGGAGCAGAGTCTTCCAAATAGAGAATTTCCTTTTGGTTATATCAGACACAATAAAGCTTTTGTGAATTTCAGTGTAAAATGAAATTCTTATATCTTTGACTATAGATATCTTCAAAGGGATTTTTCCAGCAAGGAGGTTGACTTGTAGTTACAGGTTAGTCATTGAAACATTCTATCTACAACCTGACTTTAATCCCTTAATCAGCCAACCTAATACATATTGCCTTAGCCCTAAGTCTGAACTTGTCTTTAAACACATCCACTCAAACTGACTCCCAGATAAAGAAAACTCAGTGTTCCAATGCATTTTAGAAGCTTGGCACATTCCCTAATTTTATGCGTATTTCATCTATATTCAATATTGCTAAGGCTGTACTGGTGTCGGATTAAAGATTTTATTACTTAAGTCAGTGCTAAGAATGAATTCAACTAAATCTGGGGTTACCTGATGGCTTCTTCATCACATGACATATGAATTAGTTTTAGGATTCCCCTCCTCACTTCCCATTTCCCTATTTTCCCCATATAGCAAGGTGAAGAGAGTCTAAATAACTGTAGCTAGCAAAGAGAATTAAATTTACCTTATAGATTTCCATGAAGACCTTCCCACAGGGAAAAGGAAGGAAAAGAGAGAGTTTGAAATAACCCTGTCTTCCTTGGGTTGGTCTGATTTCCTTTTCCCTATAACTTCCCTTCTACTCAGTAATGGATTGTATAATAAATAGCTTTGGTCTAGTGTGTAAATTCTTCAAACTGAGTTATCTCTTTTTTTTGTAATATGAGATGTACCTGAAGCAAATCACTTTTTAAAAATTAAAAAAATGTGAAATATGGCTGATAATACTTAACAACACCAGGTTGTCCTTAAGGGTTTTGGGTAGTTTTTTTTTTCCTTTATCTGTGCACAATACTAATTTTCTTCAATGGAAAGACTTTTTTTAAACATCCCTAACAGTATCCTTATAATTTTCCCAATAATAGAACTAGTAATAAATCTCTGGGGAAACTAGGGAGAACCCAATTTCTTGTGTCATTTAAAACTCACACTCAGCAAACACCCCCAATTAGACAGTACAGAACAAACCTGGTTGGGAGATATTCTACATAGAACAGAAATATTATATGTAAGTGTTTTCCATATTTAATATCTTGAAAGTAAAAAGTGATTTTTAAATTGTAGCATGTAGGGAGTTAGTGGAGAAAATATGCTTTAAAAATATAGTTTAACCTGAATCCATACCAAAGACTTTGTAAACTGGGCTCTGACATTTGGATTCAGCCTGGAAAAGAAATCTATTGAATTTTATAAAATGAACAATCCCTTTGTTTGAATTAGCAGGGGTTCAGCCAGGTTTCTATTAAGACTCATATCATGTAACACACTAATTTTCAGATTGTAGTTTTGAGAAAACTTGCAATGATTTTTTAAAAAGTAAAATTGTTTCCTTTTTTTAAATAAAAAAATTTAGGGCATGATTTAATGCACTATTATAACTGAACATAAATTGATGAAGTTTTGGAAGCTATTTCATTCTCTTTTTTCTATTTCCTTTTAAAAGTAATGTCAGCATTTCAGTAATAATTAGATCCTCACATGTCACATCTCAAAGGCCAGCTTTTAATGCAAAAGATATAGGGTTCAAAAAGGATTTAAATTGTCAAAAAATATTAGATCTGCTGTCGGGTCATGTTATTCAGGGAGGTAAGTTGATTGTATAGTTTAAGAATTTATTGAATGTGGGCATAAAAGGGTAATTATACTCATTAGGTGGTATGGCCCCTCTGATACCAACATATTTGGGGGATAAGGAAGGAAAAGCATAACTTGTATAGGTAGAAACTGGACTATCAGGGAGTATGGAAATTGAGCAATAACCTGAGAAAGAAACGTTCTCACATTTTAGCAGTGACTAATTGTCACACTTTTGACCAAATGAAATAGCACATGTAAATGGCTTACAAATCTTAAAGGGCTATAGAAATATAAACTCCAAGCAGGATTGTGATTAAAAGCACTAGACCTATACTTGGTCCCAGAGGGGAAAATATATGCAAGTGGATGGAAGTTACATGGATAATAAAGATTTCAGTTCAACAAAAGAAAAAAATCAGTAAAAATTGAAGTTCCCTCCAGATGGAAAGATGGGAACTTTCTGCACACCGTAGAATGGGTGGGGGGAGGGAAGAGAAACAGTTTCTTGTCACTGGATTTGATCAAATGGAGGCTGAATAACCATCAGGAGATTATAGAAGAAAATCATGCTTTGAGTAAGAACGGGGCTAGTTAATCTCTAAATTTGTTTCCAGTGCTAAGATTCTATATCTGTATGTCAGTGCTCCTTGAGCAGGTGTGCAAGACTAAAGACAAACGAATTTTCCTCAGAGCTTTGGAAGCTGATGTATTTATCCACAGATGACCAGTTCCAGATAAAGCACAAGGTGAGCAGTATATTTTTCCTTCCCCATCCAAATACTGAACAACTGTGCCTTCATTATTTAAAAAAAATGGTAGAAAAGTGGGAATGATTCTCATGGACAATTGAGTATTGGACAAAAGGATAATTTGACATTGTGGCCAGGCAGTGTGGTGTAATGGATAGAGTCCTAGATCTGGAGTAAGGGGATTATGAATTCAAATGTAGCCTCTGACATTTATCAGCTATATGATCATGGAAAAGTCACCCAACATCACTGTCTCAGCTCCCTGACCTGAAAAGAAAAATCAGAATACCGCAGTAGCTACTCCCATAGGTTTTGTGTGTGTGTGAGATTCAAATGAGAAATTGTATGTAAAATGCTATGCATACTTTTATGTGCTCATGAGTCATCTATTAAGATCATGGAAAGAACACAGAATTTGGAAACACTGGACCTGAGTTCAAATTCCAGCACTGTACTTTCTCCTTCTAGTTCCTTGGACAAATGAATTTACTTTTTTCCCCTAGACTAGATAATCTCCAAGGTCCCTCTCTGGCTCTAAATCTATGATAATTATGGTATTGTTCTGCACATGTGTTCAAGAATCTTACTTTGAAAAATAAACCAATTTTTCATAATTGTTTAAAAGACTACAAGAAACTTCAAGAGTTCTTCTTGTCTATCTCTCAGAAGGAATATTCCCATGAAGTTCTATTTGATAGCAATTCTTACTTTAAAATTTTAAAATACATCTTCAGAAAATGATTGCTTAATAACTCTGAGCAAATAGTTCTAGACTCTATTGTTCTCTCTGTGTTTTTCTTTATGCATAAATTACATTTGTTGTTATTGTTACAGTTTGAGTCTCAGTATTATGCACTTTAAACTGAAATAATAATACTAGTTACAAAAGTACTGTGCAAACATTATCTCATTGGATTTTCATAGCAATCCTGTTAAGTATAGATAGTGCAAATATTATTTCCATTTTACAGATGGGACTCAGAATAATTGTCACTTATTCAAGATTGCTTAACTGGAAGAAAGAGGATCTTGGCCGTGAACCCTTATATTCTGACTCCAAATCCAGGTCTCTTGTCACATACACTTTGTTGTTTAAAAATTCAGAGGAAATTTATTTTAATCACAATCTGTTTGTAAGATGAGGACTTTGTGAAACGGTTTCATACCTGGAAACAAGATGAGTTCAACAGGCCTCTGTCCAACAGGGCAATGACAAGAGAGGGGGCATTTCCACTCAAGGAGGGCATGTTTCATATATCTCTACTACCCTCTTCTCTGGGCACTGCATTCCTCTTTGTCCTTGAAGGTGAACATGAATTTTACCCAGATACATTTGTGGCTACTTACCAAAGCTTCTACCAGTTGGAAATATCTTCTGCAGAAGAAATTCTGAGTAGAGTTGCATGTGCTCTCAAGACTTAATAGCTATGATATCATGGGAAAGTCAATTCATTCTTCTGAGCCCCAGCTTCCTCATTACCAAAATGGAGCTAAGAATATTCTATTATTCTTACTGACATAGTTAGTTTAAATACCCATTTCCCTGCTGCTGTAAGAGTGTGATTATTGCTAATATTTTTAATCACCTGGGTTTGAAGCAATCTTTGAAGTGTCAAGAATTTCACAAACCCTTTGATAATTGCCAGCACCATAATACTTATCCTGATATGATACTATCAATTGAAAGAGTAAACTGAAAATCCTGCTCATAAAATATAAATCATGTCACAGTATGGTTTCTTTTAAACTGAAACTACAAAATTATTTTTTGTTAAACACATAGGCTGTTGATTATTTATATGGCTATATCAGGTAGAGTTCTTATGAATCAAGTATAATACCTCTCAATTAAATCTTTCTTGTGGACTCATATACACATCCTATTTGTAAGAGTTAATAACTCTCACTGAATAATAGTTTAAAGTTTACAAAGAGCTTTCTTCACAGTGAACCAGGGTAGTAGGTAATGCAAGTTTTATTATACCATTTTTACAGACTCAGAAAGATTTTGAGACTAGCTCAGTGTCCTCCTGGTACTACGTATAAAAACAGGGGTTTAAAGCCAGATTCCTGCTGATTTCAGGTTAAGTGTTTTTTCAATGTGGAGTTTTGTTTTGTTTTTTGAGGGAGGAAGGCAGGGCAATTGGGGTTAATTGCCCAAGGTCACACAGCTAGTAAGTGGTTTGAACTCAGGTCCTCCTGACTCCAGGGCCAGTGCTCTATTCACTGTACCACCTAGTAACCCCTTTTTCAATGTTCTTGATCAATAAATTGGTTACCTTTTCTAAATTTTGGCTTCTACAACTTGTTCTTGAGTCATAATGAATAGCCATCCGTTTAAAACCTGAAGTACCAGGTGGGAGGAATTAGGAATGATCTCATGTAAGAAGAAAGACACACAGTGTAAACTTGGAAGAAAGGCCACTTGGAATTTGGAATGATATAGTCAGGTCTTGTGATGCCTCGGAAGTTAGCACTTTAATTCCTATGAGTAGGCCAAAGCTGAGAAGCTAGTTAGAAAGCAAGTAAGATAAATGACAGTGAGATGGAGTGTCTCGCTAGTTCAAAATGAAATCCACTTTCCTTATTACTCACTTTGGCAAGCAATGAATTTTTTCTTCTAATTGAGGAAAGAACCAGAGTTAAGTGACAAATTCCGAGACTAGTTTTGTTCAAGTGTATGAATGTTAAGAAAGAGGAGTTGTTTTTCAGTCATGTTCAGTTGTGCCAGACTCTTCATTACCCTAGTTGGGATTTTCTCGACAAAGATACTGGAGTGGTTTGCCATTTCCTTCTCCAGTTCATTTGTATAGATAAAGAACTGAGGCAAACTTAAAAACTTAATAAAGTTAAATTACTTGCCAACTAGTAAGTATCTGAGGTTGGATTTGAACTCATGAAGATGAGTCTTAGTTACTTCAGGCCCAGAATTCTATCCACTGTGCCACTGAGGAGAGTACCTTTCTTTAAATCTAAGCAGAATTAGAGGGATTCAAGGTCCTGAGGCAATAACGTACAGTTCTGTTTTTAAATGAACATTTTAAAATAGTTATTTTGTGATAAACTAAGCTATATATTAATATGAAGGCCTAATGATTCCAGTGGAGAGTACCACACTGGCCCATTAATTTCAAATTTTGCACAGGGCTCACAAATTACATAACCAAGCTCTGGATGTGTAAATAAGACCAATTTAGAGATTTAGTTGCTTTGGAAAAAATAGTTAAACAAGCAGGGGAATATTACAGAAATTTGAGAACACATTTATTTTCTCATTCCCCTTAGTGATGATTTCCAACCACTTCTCCATCTTTCATTCTTCATAATTACAGCAGATGATCTAGCCTTCTATAACAGATGAAGCATGAAAGAGTAAGAAGAAAAGCCAGTTTAGAGATAAATTGGCTTCAGATGCCAGCTGTGTCACCTTAGGTGAGTTCATTTGCAAAATGTAAAAAATGGCACTTGAACTACCTACCTTGCAGGATTGTTTTGAGGAAGGTGCTTTGTAATCCTTGAGACCCTATATAAGTAGGAATGGTTAATGTTATTACTCCTCCAGAAGAAAATTGCAAGTATTATAGGGATACCCTTTCCCTATATTTCTCCATAAATTAATGCTTCTTAGTATTATTGCCTTTATTTTCTTCTCAGATTAATTCTTCAACTTGCATTCCTGAGCCTATGCTCTCCCTCCTACCTTCTCCAGTACTGTGTTCTGACTGTCATCCCCTCCAACCCCTGCTCATTTATCTTCAGTTTCTCCCTCACCATTGGAACCTTCTTTTCTGACTAGAAATGTGCTCAGTTCTCCCCATTAAAAAAGTCTTCTCTTGATAATTCCATTCCAACTATTCTGCTACCCTATCATTTTTTCCTAAGAAAACTTTTTGAGATATTAGTCTTTGCTTCTAATACCTCTGACCCCACTTGCAGGCTGGCTTCAGGCCCCACTACACTGCTGAAACTTCCCTTATCCTTCCTTTTAAATATTCCTTTTAATATTTTAATATTAATATTCCTTTCCTCCATCATTTTACACTCTTGGCCATGTACTTATTATGAATACTCTCTTCTCCCTTGGCTTCTGAGTATCCATACTCTCCTGGTCCTCTTTCATTCTGTCCAATCAACTTCTTCACTACCCTTCGAGATAGTTGTTCTCAAAGGATATATCTGGACCTTCTCTGTGCATCCTTTCCCTTGACAATCTCATTCACTCCCAGAGAATTTTTACAAAAATAGTCCTCAGAGCTCCAACTTCCTATAAGACAGTGTCAATCTAATATTCTATTTACCTCAAAGTCAATATGCCCAACATAAACTTATATCTCCCCCCCCCCCAAAATACAAACAAACAAACCCTACTCCTCTTCCAAACATCTCTATGGATCTCAATAAATATTTTCCATGGATCACCATTTATTCACTTGCCAGCATTTGATATATAGTATTTTATTTGACTCCTTTTACCCTTACCTCTCATAACTAGTTTATGACTAAGTTATACCATTTCTACCTCCTAAATGAGTCTTACATGTACCCTATTATCTCTATTTTTACTACTATCATTTCTAGTCAGGGCTTCAATACCTCCTGCCTGAACTCTTGCAAGTCTCCTAAGTCTTCCTAGTACATATCTGTTTAGTACTGATGTTACTTCATTGTCTATGGATCCTATTTGCAAGATGTAGTTTTTAATTTTAAGGATAAATTTTAAATTTTCAAAATTTTAATTAAGACTTTTTGCTTTTGCTTTATCTGAGGTCATGATTGCTACTCCTGACTTTTGTTACTTCAGTTGAAGCAAAATAGATTCTGCTCCAGGCACTTATTTTAACTGTGTGTCTCTCTGTTTCAAATATCTTTCTTACAAATAACAAATTGTTGGATTCTGGTTTCCAATCCATTATGCTATCCACTTCCATTTTATGGGTGAGTTCATCCTGTTTAAACTCAGAGTTATGATTAATGTTTATTTCTCTCTATCCTGTTTTCTTCTGCTAATCATTTTCTCTTCCTTTTTATTATATTCCTCCACTAAAGTCTATTTCGTTTCTGACAACTGCCTTTTTTATCTTCCCTCCCTTTCTTGTATCCTTTTTCATTCCTGCTTCATTGCTGGGCAAGATAGATTTATATTATGTGTATCATCTTCCCATACAGAAAGGTAAATAGTTTGATTTTATTGAGTCACTTATGATTTCTTTTTCATATTTACCGCTTTGTGCTTCTTTTGAGTCTTGTATTTGAAAGTCAAATTTACTGTTCACTTCAGGTTTTTTCATCAGTAATACTTGAAAGTCCTATATTTCATCAAATATAAATTTTTTCCCTCCAAGGATTATACTCAGTTTTGCTGGACAGGTTATTTTTGGTTGAAATTCCACCTCTTTTGTCTTCTAGAATTTCATATCCCAAGCCATTTGTTTATTTATTGTGGTAACTGCTAGATTATGTGTGATCTTAACTGACTCTACTATATTTGAATACTTTTTCTTCAGATGCTTGAAATATTTTCTGTTGGACCTGGGTGCTCAGGAACTTGTATTCTTGAGAGTTTTCATTTTGGGATGTCTTTGGTGGATTCTTTAAATTTCTACTTTATCCTCTAGTTCCAGGGTATCAGGGTAGTTTCCCTCAATATTTCTTGAAATTTGTTGTCTAGGCTCTTTTTTGATTATAACTTTCAGGTAAACCAATAATTTTTAAAATTATGTATTCTCAATTGAATTTCCAGGTCAGGTTTTTTTGTCCTATGAAATATTTCACATTTTCTTCTTTCTCTTTTTATTCTTTTGATTTTGTTTTTGTTGCTTCTGTTGGAGTCATTAGCTTCCATTTTCCAAATTCTAATTTTTAAAAATTTATTTTTCTTCAGTACATTTTGTACCTCTTTTACAATTTGGCCAATTCTGTTTTTATTCCTCTTTTAACAAGATGTTAATTATCTATTCATAATTTCCTTCTTTTCCTTTCATTTATTTTTGTTTTTTGTTTTTTTTATTTTAACAAATGCTTTATTAACTTCTGGTTTACATCATTCATTTCAGCCAGATTTTGAGTTACAATTTTTTCCCCATTTTCCCGCTACCCACCACCCCAGAATCACAGTCCCACAAGATATCCCTTCATCCAATTTGCTCTCTCCCATATTTTCTTCCATACCCCCTTCGACTTTGCCATAAGGGCAAGGTGAATTTCTGTGCCCCAATGCCTGCATATCTTATCTCCCAATTACATGCAAGATAGTATTAGTAATAGTATTTATATACATTTGAACCATTTAATTTTAAAACTTCGAATTTCAGATCCATTCCCTTCCTCCCTTGTCACCCACACCCTCTGGGAAGATAAGCAATTCAGTATGTGTTGTACATGTATATCTATGCAAAACATTACCATAGTAGATATATTGTAAAAGACTGCTTATATTTCCCTTCCACCCATCCCACCCCCACCTGGTCCATTCCCTGCTTTGATCCTGTCCTTCTTCGAAAGTGGATACTTCCAACCTCCCCTCCGCCCAGAATGCCTTCCCCTCCATCATCCCCCCTCAGATCCCCCTTCCCCCTACTCTCCTGCAGGGTGAGATATCCCATTTAGTATGTATGTCATTCTTTCCCTGAGCCAAATTCAATGAGAATATGGTTTTGCCTTTTTGCCTTCCTGTTCTTCCCCTCCCCTGCAACCACTTCCCCTTGCCTCTTCTACATGAGATAGTTTATCCTACCCTGTCTCTCCCCATCTCCTTTTGCCACTTTCCTCTCTCACCTCTTAACTTCACCCCTTAAGTATCATCCCTTCCCACCAAATTCAACCTGTGCTCTCTATTCATGTATACCTGTAAACATATATACACACATTCACATATGTATTCATATGCCCATATACCCTTCAATTATTTTCATAATGAGGAATGTTTCATCAGTCCCAGTTATTGTTTTTCCATGTAGGAATGTAAATAGGTCAACTTTGATAAGTTCCTTATGATTTCTTTTCCCTGATTACCTTCTCAAGCATCTCTTGCTTCTTGTGTCTGAATGTAAAATTTTCTATTCAACTCTGGTTTTTTCATCAAGAATGCTTGAAAGTAGGGGCGGCTAGGTGGCACAGTGAATAGAGCGCTGGCCCTGGAATCAGAAGGACCTGAGTTAGGAGCCGGCCTCCGACACTTAATCCACACAAACAAAAACCTAGCCGTGTAACCTTGGGCAAGTTACTTAACCCCAATTGCCCTAAAGGGGCGACTAGGTGGAGCAGTGAGTAAGAGTGCCGGCCTCGGAGTTGGGATGACCCGAGATCACATCCGGCCTCAGAAAATGAGCACCCATGCATAAATAATGACTAGCCGTGTAACCTTGAGCAAGTTACTTAACCCCAATTGCTTAAAAAAAAAAAAGGAATGCTTGAAAGTCCTCTATTCCACTGAATGACCATATTCTCCCCTGAAACAAGATACTCAGTTTTGCTGGGTAGGTGACCCTTGGGTTCAGTCCCAGCTCTTTTGCCCTCTGGAATATCATATTCCATGCCCTTCAGTCCCTCAGTGTAGAAGCTGCCAGGTCCTGGGCTATTCTGATTGTGTTTCCACAATATTGAAATTGTTTCTTCCTGGCTGCTTGCAGTATTTTCTCCTTGATCTGGGGATTCTGGAACCTGGCTATAATATTCCTGGGAGTTTTCTTTTTGGGATCTTTTTCAGGAGGTGATCTGTGGATTCTTTCAACCTCTATTTTGCCCTCTGGGTCTAAAACATCAGGACAATTTTCCTTGAGAATTTCTTGAAGGGTGATTTCTAGGTTCTTTCTTTGATCATGGCTTTCAGGTAGTCCAATAATTTTTAAATTATCTCTCCTGGATCTATTTTCCATGTCAGTGGTTTTTCCCATGAGATATTTCACATTGCCTTCTATTCTTTCATTTGTTTGGATCTGTTTAACAGCATCTTGATTTCTCATAAAGTCATTAGCTTCCATTTGCTCCAGTCTAACTCTGAAGGAATGAATCTCCTCAGTGAGCTTTTGAGATTCTTTTTCCATCTGGAAAATTCGGGTTTTTAAGGCATTCTTCTCCTCGTTGCTCTTTTGAGCCTCCTTTGCCATTTGAGTTAGTCTATTTTTAAGGTGTTATTTTCCTCAGGCTCTTGACTTTCATTTCATACTTTTCCTGCATCCTTCTCATTTATCATCCCAATTTTATCTCCACTTCTCTTATTTGGTTTTTAAAATCCTTCTTAAGGTCCCTTATGGCCTGTGACCCACTCATATTTTCATTTGGGGCTTTTGTAGCAGGATTTCTGACCTCACAGTCCTCCTCCTGTTCCATGCTTCCATCCTCTTTGCCCCCCAAATAGGAGTCTAATGTTGCATTTTTCTGGTTATTTTTTTTCCTTTGCCTAGGCATTTTGCCACTTAATTACTTGATTTTTAGGCTTGTTGCCACAATAGGACTCCGCCACCAGACAGGGGAGCTTCCATCCTGAACGGTGGGATCTTCACAACTTCTGGAAGTATTAGTTGGGTGGCCTCTGTAAAGCCTTCACAAGCTCTGGCAAGTTGGATACCCACCCCAGACCTCCCCCCGCCCCCAGACAACAATCCAGACCCAAGCAGGTTAAAGCAAGAGCGATTAACCCCCAGACTGATTGCTGGATCTCCCTATAGTTCACAGACCAGGAGCTGAAGCTGCCACTGAAGCTACAAAATGGGTTCTGTGTTGAGGCTCCTCAGTTGCTTCTTGCCCCCAGGGGAAGAAGCCGACTCTGTCCCCAAATACTGGTCCCAAAATCCATAGGGTACTAACCTCTCATTTTGTCCTAGGCATATCTGTGTTGATAATTCTGGAATCGCCACAGCTGCTGGTGTTCTGGGGTCCCTTCATCTGGCTCCTGGCCCAGCCACCCTGGGGCTAAAACTATGGCTCATGAGGGCCTGGGCTCAGCTCCCAGTGCACTGTGCTGCCCGCTCTCAGAGCGCTGTGCTGGCTGCTCCCTGAAGGGCTGCTGGGCTGTCCTCAGTGGGAAGTTAGATTCTCTGTGTCATTCTGTGGATGCTGGAGCTCCACAGGTTGTTCAGAGTCCAGTTTTTAGATAGTTTGGAAGTGGTGTGTGTGTGGGGAGCACCTTGGAAGTGCTGTTTCTACTCCGCCATCTTGGCTCTGCCCCCTCCTTTCATTTATTTACCTAATTTTTCCTCTACCATTGTTTTAGCTCTTCCATGAATTATTTCTGGGCTCATATCTGCTTCAGATTTTTCTTTGAGAGCTTGTATCTCTTGATCTTCACTGTCACCATGGTAGCTTTTTGTTGTCAGATTCTTTTTTGTTTTTTGCTCATTTTCCATTTCTTAATTTAGAACTTTATGTTAATGTTGGAGTCTGTTCACAGCATGGGGGAGTAGGAGGGACACTCACTGTCTAAAACTTCAGGATTTTTTACGCAGTTATTTTCAGAGATATTTCTGGGATTTGGAACATTTCTGTGCTTCCAATATGGTCTCATCTAAGGAGAGGTGTGGTCTTTGCTTTCTTGGTTTGCAGTTGGTTTCATGCCCAGGGAGGGCCCCTGAATCCTTGGAATTGCAATTGATACTACTCCTCAGGGTTCTTCCTTCCTTGGGACCAGAAATAAGATTGTTCCTCAGGGTCTCTGATCCCTCAGGACTGGAAGTAATACTGCTTCTAGGGCTTTCACTCTCTCTTGACCAAAAGTGTTCCTCTCCTGTCCTTGGAGTATTTTCTCCTTGATCTGGGGATTCTGGAACCTGGCTATAATATTCCTGGGAGTTTTCTTTTTGGGATCTTTTTCAGGAGGTGATCGGTAGATTCTTTCAACCTCTATTTTGCCCTCTGGATCTAAAACATCAGGGCAATTTTCCTTGAGAATTTCTTGAAGGGTGTTTTCTAGGTTCTTTCTTTGATCATGGCTTTCAGGTAGTCCAATAATTTTTAAATTGTCTCTCCTGGATCTATTTTCCAGGTCAGTGGTTTTTTCCATGAGATATTTCACATTGCCTTCTAATCTTTCGTTTGTTTGGATCTGCTTAACAGCATCTTGATTTCTCATAAAGTCATTAGCTTCCATTTGCTCCAGTATAACTCTGAAGGAATGAATCTCCTCAGTGAACTTTTGAGATTCTTTTTCCATCTGGCAAATTCGACGTTTTAAGGCATTCTTCTCCTCATTGCCCTTTTGGGCCTCCTTTGCCATTTGAGTTAGTCTATTTTTTAAGGTGTTATTTTCCTTAGTCAGGCTGTTGACCCTCATTTCATACTTTTCCTGCATCCTTCTCATTTCTCTTTCCAATTTTTCCTCCACTTCTCTTATTTGATTTTTAAAGTCCTTCTTAAGGTCCTCTATGGCCTGCAACCGCTCATGTTTTCCCCTGGGGCTTTTGGAGCAGGACTTCTGACCTCACAGTCCTTTTCCCTCTCTATGCCCCCAAAATAGGAGTCTAGGGTTGCATTTTCTGTTTCCTTTGCCTTGGCATGTTGCCACTTAATTACTTGACTTTTGGGCTTGTTGCCACAGTATGGCTTTAAGGCCAGATAGAGGAATTTTCGTCCCGAACGTGTGGGGGGCAACTTCCGTTTCTGGCAAGCTGTAAGCCCACCCACGACTTCCACCCTAGATCACAATCCAGATCCAGGGAGGTTAAAGCAAGAGCGATTACCCCCCAAGAATGATCGCTGGATCTCCCTACAAATTTGCAGGCTGGGAGCGGGAGCTGCCTCTGAAAACTACAAAATGGCGTTTGTCCTCATCGGCTTCTAACCCCCAGGGGAGGGAGCCGACGCATTCCTTAATACCAGTCCCAATGTCCATAGGACACTAACCTCTTACTTTGTCCTAGGCAAGTCTATGGAGTCGCCACAGCTCCTGGTGTTCTGGGGTTCCTCCAGCTGGCTGCTGGCCCTGCCACCCTGGGGCTAAAACCTCGGCTCATGTGGACCTGGGCTTGGCTCAGCTCCTGCGCTCTGCGCGCTGTGTGCACTGCCAGGTCCCAGACCACTGCGCTGGTCCTTCCTGCAGGGCTGCTGGGCTGTCCTCAGCGGGAGGTTAGCTTCTCTGTGTCGTTCTGTGGGTGCTGGGGCTCCAGAAGTTGTTCAGAGTTCCCTTTTACATCGTTTGGGGGGAATCTGGGTGCAGAGTGGCTTGGATGAGCTGTTTCTACTCCGCCATCTTGGCTCCGCCCCCCGAAGATCATTATTAATACTCTTTCTTAAATGTGATGCCCAGAACTGATAGCAGAAATTTATATGTGTTATATATAATTTATGTATATATATTTTCAACCTATAGCACAACTAGCACTTTTAAAGTCCTCGCCATTGTGCCTCTCTTAGCACAGACAAAGGTCACAAAAAAATTTTTGGTTCCATATCACATTGTTGAATCTCTCATGATACTCCAGTCTACTAAAAGCCCCAAATCCTTTCTTGAGAATTATTACCTAGAAATGCCTATTCCATCTTTTACTGATGAAGTTGATACTATGTTTTTGACCAAAGTGTAAAACTTGACATTTATCCCGATTACAATTCATCTTAACTGATTTAACCTAAGGCTCTGTCCTGCAAATATCTTTGGATACTGAATATCATCCAACACAGTAGCTATTCCACTTGGTTTTGTCCTATATACAAACTTGATAAACATTTCACATGTGCTTTATCCAAACAATCTGAAAACATATTAAATAGTATTAATAAATAATATTTCTTGATCTTGTCTATGAGAATAAGATAAGAGACTCAAATGCATTGCTAAAATCCAAGTAAAACTTGTCCACCAGATTCCCCTAACATAGCAATCTGGTAACTGTCAAAAAAGGAAATGAAGTTAGTCTTGGATAACCTGTTCTTGATGAAGCCATATTAAATCTTTACAATCAGAGCTATCTTCTCTTAGAGTAATTTTAAAAGGGTACTTAGAGGGTTTTGGGGGAGAGCTCAGGTGAGTCTCTGCCTATACTCTGCCATCTTGAAATACCTTCTCTTTATGGTCACTAATCATACATTTGTAGTAAATTCTAGAATCTTACCATATCTCAAAATTCAGTTCATTAGAATATAGTTTGTAGGGGCAGCTAGGTGGCGCAGTGAGTAAGAGCTCGGGCCTCGGAATTGGGATGACCCGAGATCGGATTTGGCCCCAGAAAATGAGCACCCACACATAAATAATGACTGGCCATGTAACCTTGAGCAAGTTACTTAACCCCAATTGCTTTATAAAAAAAGGAATATCCTTTGTATTCTGTAGACCAGTCAATATGGACGGATTGCTATCCCTTTCACATGTTCCATACTTTCTTACCTCTGTGCTTTTGTTCAAGCTTTCCTTTTGCTAGGAATGTTGCCTATCACTGCTGCCAATTGAATTTCTACTCATCCTTATAGCCAAGGTAGAATGTCACTTTATACCAGAAGTTCTCCCTGAACCACCTAGTCAATAATGACCTACACCTCTTCAGACTTTACATAGCACTTTGCAATCCTCCTACGTAATGGAGCATTATTCTACACCACAATTATTTGTCTTTATGTGAAAGAGAGAAATTTTTGTTTTAGGCAGTAAAATAATGAGTTACTAAAAATTCTTGAACAGGGGAGACCAAGGTCTGATATGTGATTTTGGAATATCACTTTGGTAACTGGAGAATACAGATTGAAGAAAGGTGGGACTAGAAGTAAAGAGACAAATTAGGAGACTATTTCACATTGGCTGGAGAGGTAATAAAAGCCTGAACTAAGGTGGTTCCATTGGAGTGAATAGAACATGACAGATATGAGAGGCATTATAAAAGAAGAATTAACAGCAATTAACAATTGACAAGTACTTGGATAATGGAGATGAAGAAGACTCAAAGATTATTCCAAGGTTGAATGGTTGTGGTGCTAGTATACAAAGACAAAAAACCCCTCCCATCTCTGATTCTAATGAACTTACACTATATAGGAGACAACATATATACATATAAATAAAAATGGAATATATGCAAAATGTATGCTCCTAGGCAAAATAAGGAATTTAAAAGTATCATCTTAAAATTCAAATCATTGTTTGTACCAGAGGGACCAAAAATGGAAAAAAATTTCATGTTAATGCATGATTTAAGGCTAAATGACCAATTTTTCTGGTATGTTGAAGAGAAAATTTTTATTTAAGTCTCTGGGGTCCTTACCAATGCTGATATTCTTCAATTTTGTGACTGAAGCATTATTTTTTAAATAAAAACAGAGAATTGCTTCTCAAATCAAGTGATTTGTCCCAGTCTCACAATTTGCATATAAAAATAATGATTTTGAATGGGGGAGGAGAGGTGAAATAGGGAAGGTGGAAAAAGGTATTAGTTGGAGAACAGTAATAAAGTCTATTTGAGGTATGTTGAGTTTGAGGTGCTTGAGGAACATTCATTTGGAAATATCCAACATATAGACACTTGGTAACATAGGTCTGGAACTCAGGAGACATACTAGGACTGGATATATAAATTAGGGAGTCATCTGCATAAAGATGATAATTCAGCCATTGGAAACTGATGGAAATAGACAGACAGACAGATAGATTGACAAACAGAGAAAGACAGAGACAAAGAATGAGACAGAGAAAACCTGAGATGGAAGCTTAAAGTATATCCACAGTTAAGGCACAGGACACAAATAATTTTCCGGAGAAAAAATATAGAGAACTTTTTATTTTTCACTTTTTATTGAATAATGAACCTAACAACAAAAGCTCACTTTTATATAGTGTTTTACAGTTTTCAAGGTGCTTTGTCACAAGAAACCTATGATATCGGTAGTACAATAGAATTATCATCCCCATTAGACAAATGTGGAAACTGAAGATCCAAGAAGTTATGTGACCTCCCCACAGTGTCAGATCCTAAAAGAAAGCCCAGATTTTCTGAATCTGAGCCCAAATCTTTTGTCACTACACTACATTATTTTTCAAAATTCTGTTATGAATATAGTTATTTCTAATCTATAAATAAACTGTAATGCAAAAACAATGCAATATTAATTATAGTAATGTGTAATATTTTGCAATTTGCACGCACTTATGTTTTTGAAAACTTTTAAACAAAACTGATTTAAGAATCTAACCTTTCAGATTTTTATCTTTCAATTCAATTGATTTTTATTTTATAAATTTTTAATAAATATTTTATTATATACCAAATACATGCAAAGCATAATAGCTCACTCCTTCCCAATACACATATGCAACTGCATCCCATAAACTGACTTAGGGAAAGACAATATTCCTAGAGGTAAGTCCAGCTAATTTTCTAAAGGAAGATAAAACAGAGAGTTGAGGTTATTATCCAGTGAATTTAGGATCCTCCCTGTTTCTGCTTTCTGTATTTCATGTACTTGGCGACTCTAATGCTTTGGTGGATCCATGATATCATTAGTGTGAGCGCTCTATATCATTGCCAATTTCCACCACCCCATATTTCTCATGCCACACAATTCTTATCCATGTGTTAAAAAACATCCTATGCAAAGTATCTACTCAAGATGCTAGAGGCCTTTCCTCATATCGATCTTTTTTCTCTCTTATTTTCATTTTTTGTCCACTTTAAGCAGGAAAATGTCTTCCCCCCAACACTACTTGCTACTCTCTGTGTTCCATCAGTAAACAAAACAAAACAAAAACACCCCTTAATTGTGACTGAGCTAGTGCTAATGATAGGAATGAGCTGTCTTCCCACTGCCACTTCTGTATCTAAGAAAGAATGAAACCCCACTTTCTACAGTGAACACATACATAATTTTTAAAAGTTCCATAAATCTCTAATGACTTTGAAAAGTACACAGACTTACCCAATAGTATCATACAAAAATATTCATCAACCTTCTTATCTTCTAATTTGTATATTTTAACATAGTCTTGAGCACGTCAAATGAAATTTGTAAATTTTTCTTATTTAATTATATTACACTTCTAGTTTTTCTAATTATATTGCAATAGTATTGTTTTCTACTGCTTTTCTATTGAGAAATATACTAATTATACATTATGGGATAGCAAAGTATTTCATCTTCTGGCCTCAGAATTGAAATGCAATGTCTTATATTGTTTTTATGGGAGGAAAAGCAATGAGTTCTTACCTCTAAACAACTGAATGACAACTGAAATTTTGGAATACAAACTTTTTGTAATTGAAAAATGTTTGTCATTAGAATCCCAGTTTCAAATGGTAGAAAGTGTTGGTGTAGAAATTAGATCTCTATCACAATCCACCTACCATATAGTAGTATGACCTTGATAAGTCACTTTATGACTTGGATCCATTTCCTTTGCAAAATAAGCAACTTTGAGTAGATGACAACTAAACCTTTGTGGTTGTGTGATCCATAGCTACTCAAAAAGGTTGGACCTAATTATGTACTCAGAAAAAAAAATGGATTAAGGTTGTCTATCCAGGGGTTCCCAAACTTATTTAACCCTTTAAAAATTACTCAGTGCCCTTCTGGAAATCTACTTTCTTTAACCTTTTAATGTTTGGTTAAAAAAAAAATTGCATCACCTGAGGCTATTATCACCCCCCTGTATCATTCCAGTGCCCTCCAGAGGGTGGTATCACCCACTGTGGGAACCTATGGTCCAGATCAGATCATAATATGCAATTTGGATGGACAATTCATAGAACTGGACTATTTTTAATTCATTTACACAAGTATTTATTAACCATCTACTATGGGCAAGGCACTGTGACTTATTGCTACATATCTTGTACAGAAACTACAGACAGAAAATGCATGAAGCTCTAAATTCAGAAGGAAGTAGATAATAGGCTGCATTTAAGAAATTTAAGAAATCAGACAATACTTCCAATGGCCCACAAGCTTTTTCTGAAACAAAATCCATCTTAGTAACATCAATATTCTTCTGGGTATGTGCCTGTGAATCACTGAAGAGCACCATCTCTGAAAGATCCAAATTGTAGGTCAGCCAAAGGGCAATAGAGAGAGATGCATGGTAGGCAAAAGTAGATAATCAACAAAAATTACATGCAAGAAGTAGCTTAAAAGATATGAAAAGAGTTGCACAAGTGGGAAAGGAATAGGGAGAGGCATAAAGAAATATAACAAGGAATAATCATCAGGGAAACCTCCATGGGGATCCATGTAATCTTAAGAGATCTAAGAAGCAGTCCTCTAGCACACAGGGCAGACTCCCTTTGGAAAATTTAGGGGATGGCATGGACAAGAGTCACATAGAATGAGAAAGCTACAATGTTTCAGCATGCACCCCTAAAAGGAGTACCCATATCAATGAGATTATGGATGCATTGACCTATCAAAATATGATTTTCATATATTACTTGAGAAATTAACTTCATTATTTTGTATATTGTCTTTTATACTACTTTTTGGGCTTAGATTCAGTTATCTACTTACCTTATTGCAGAGCTTTAGATGGACATGGGATTATTATATCCATTAAGTATTCCTTACTTTTTTCAAAATTTTAATGAGATCATTTTAATGAGATAAAAGGTATAATTTACACTTAGGATCTCCAAACCTTTGACTCTTTTGAAGCAAAGAGATTATCTATATGATTGAGTAGAGTACTTGTAGAGTGAAGGGCCCTATTATTTTGGTTGCTGAGGTATAACTACCATTGGTAAGGGGCGGCTAGGTGGTGCAGTGATTAGAGCGTCGGCCCTGGAGTCAGAAGGACCTGAGTTCGGATCCTGCCTCAGACACTTAACGAACACACAAATAAAAACCTAGCCATGTGACCTTGGGCAAGTTACTTAACCCCAATTGCCCTCCAAAAAAAAAGCAAAAAAAAAATAACTATCATTGGTTCTCTGATTTCTTAGTAATTGCTCTGCAAACTGTTAATTAAATCAAACAAATATTTTAAAGCAACTACTATGCGAAAAGCACAGCACTAAGTGCTAGGGATACAAATTTAAAAATGAATCTTCCTTGCCCTCTAGGAGCTTACATTCAACTGCAGTCACAGGGTCAATTGAACCTGTTATATACACCTTCTCTCTACACATGCTACTCTCTTCCACTATTATGAATTGACATAATACATTCATTATAACCTTTTTCCTTCTAGGAATTTTTTCAGAGTATCCTTCACTTCTGTATTCCTGAGGCTGTAGATGAGTGGGTTTAGCATGGGAATGACAAGACTATAAAATACAGAGACCACTTTGTTGTATTTCCAGGAATTTCCAGCTTTTGGCTGCCGGAGGTACATGAAGAAGAGAGTCCCATAGAAGATGATGACCACTGTCAGGTGGGAGGCACAGGTGGAGAAGGCTTTGCACTTCCCCTCAGAGGAATGAATCTTCAGGATGGAAACCAGGATGCAAATATAGGAAACGAGAACAGTCAGAAGGGAACTAGTGAGATTCAAAGCAGAGAAGATCAAGAGCTGTTTCTCCTTAGAGTGAGTGTCTGAACAAGACAGTGCTAGGAGTGGTGGGTCAGCACAGTAGAAATGATGGATAATGTTGGAATCACAAAAGGATAACTGGAAAGTCAGGATGGTCTGTATTATTGAGTTCAGGAAACCATAGGTATACACACCAATCACCAACTCACTGCAGACCCTTTTGGTCATGATGGCTGTGTAAATCAGTGGGTTGCAAATAGCCATATAACGATCATAGGCCATTGTGGCCAAGAGGAAACACTCTGTTGTGGCAAAAGCGCTTGAAAAGTATAGCTGTGCAAAGCATCCAGAGAAGGAAATGGTTTTCTTCTTTACAATTAAGTTTTGTAGCATCTTGGGCCCAATTGAAGATGAGTAGCAGAGATCAATAAAGGCAAGGTGGCTAAGAAAATAATACATGGGAACATGAAGTCGTGAGTCAAGCTTGATTAGGAGAATCATTCCAAGGTTTCCAATGAAAGTGATGAGGTAGATTGCTAGGAACACTACAAAGAGAGGGACCTGAAGCTCTGGACGATCCGTGAATCCCATGAGGACAAATTCTGTCACAGTGGTATGATTTCGAGCCATTTTTTTTCTGGAATTCTTCTCTGTTGTCAATAAGAAAGAATTTTCCTTTAAATATATTCTAAGAGATAACAAAATATGCTGAAAAGTGATTTTACTTTTTTATGCTATATCAGTGGCAAAAGTTAAGGATTAAAGACCCTCCAAAATACCATGGGTTATTCCATTTAATTTTTCAAATGTAGGGACTGGTAGAGGGTACTTCTGGATGAGGAAACTTACTCTTTCAGTTCAGGTCCATACCTCCTCTGCCATTTATAGTCAGAGAACTGCCTAAAGTACAGGGTCATAGAGCCTGGATCTGTTGAATGTAGGACTTAAACCCACGTCTTCTTTGAACTAGGACTGAGCCTTTATCCACTACACAATACCTACTCTCTTCTCTCTCTCTCTCTGTCTTTGTCTCTATATCTCTGTGTCTCTGTCTCTGTCAATCTGTCTCTGTCTCTGTCTTTCCGTCTCCCCCTCCATATTCTTCAGAAAAGTTAATTTGTTTCTGATGCTTGCCAAAGAATACATAGGCCAGATATCAGACCACATCATACTACTGATCAAAAATCTTTACTAGATCCCCATTGTCAACTGAAGAAAACACAAATGCTGCAGCTAGGTAGCAAAGGCTCTTCATGATCTGTCTTTGACATTCCATATTACCCTTCTTTATACTAAAATAGATTATTTACCACTAGTCATATAATCCTGTCCTCTCCTATGTCTGTACATACATGCAGTCCATTACTTTTAGACTCCCTCTTCATCTCTGCCATGTGAAAACTTGTCATTTGTTCAGGGACTTGGCTTAATTGCCATTTCCTCTTTGAAGTCCTCTCTGATCCACCAATCCCTCAAGCTCTTCTCTCTGGCTTATAGAATATTTCCTGTATTTGTATTAATAATATCTCATATTTATATAGGAAATTAAGGTTTACAAAGCACTTTACTTACAACACTGTGAGATAGGTAATATAAATCTCATGCCTGTTCTTCAGATGGAGAAACTGAGACAGAGAAAGGTAAAGTGATTTGACCAAACTTATGTAGTGAGTCTTATTGCTCACTGGGCTCAAGGGGCTTGAACTCATGCCTTTTTTTTTTTGGAGGGCGATTGGGGTTAAGTAACTTGCCCAAGGTCACACGGCTAGGTTTTTGTTTGTGTTCGTTAAGTGTCTGAGGTCGGATCCGAACTCAGGTCCTTCTGACTCCAGGGCCAATGCTCTACTCACTGCCACCTAGCCACCCCCATGCCTTTTTTCTTTAGGGTCAATGTTGCTGTTGTCTCTCTCATGCACTTCATTATATTTGTAAATTTCCATTATATATACATATGTATGTGTGTATATATGTATATATGTGTATGTATGTAAGTATATATGTGCATGTATGTATGTATATATGTGTGTGTATATATATTGCCCTCCGTTCCCTTTATTGGACTATAAGCTCCTTGAGAACAGGACACAATATCATTTTTTAAAAAAGTCTTTTATATCTCCTTCAGAACACAGTACAAAACATTTCAAGAATCAAGTAGGTGGATGCAGAATATCTATTGAATTGAATTTAAATTTTATTCTGGGGAAGAGAAATTTTACCTTTGGTAGATATTGCTGTAATTTTACTACTAGAGGGAGGCTTCATTTATAATCTTCACTCAAAATAGGCACAGAAAACATCTTGAGCATTTTAAAGTATACAATGGCAAAGGTTGTGCACCATAGGAAATGGAGTAATATCTCTAGAGATTATAGAATAAAAACAGCATAAACTTTTCTAAATAACTTTGGTCACCTACTCTTTGGGCATGTCTTGTTTATGGTTAATGGAGCCTGATTTTGTTTTATTATTTTTGTCTTGTACTAATAGCTTTTATAAAAACCATGAGATGTTCAGAGGCTTGAGATGAAAGATTTAACTTTGTATAATGGTCTAAAAGTACTTTTCCTCAGTGAATATATTCTTTATTTTATACCTTTAAAATCCAAGAAAATGAAATAGCTTGTTATGGCACATAGAATGTCACATTTAAAATAAGGAATATTCAGTTTCAAATTCTACCTTTACTGATTACTTAAATTGTGTGACCCCCAGGAAATCATTTCACCTCCCTTTTGTTGTTGTTTGTCCTTTATTCTTTTTTTTTTTTTTAAGCAATTGGGGTTAAGTAACTTGCTCAAGGTTACATGGCTAGTCATTATTTATGCGTGGGTGCTCATTTTCTGAGGCCGGATGTGATCTCGGGTCATCCAAACTCCGAGGCCGGCACTCTTACTCACTGCTCCACCTAGTCGCCCCTTTAGGGCAATTGGGGTTAAGTAACTTGCCCAAGGTTACACGGCTAGGTTTTAGTTTGTGCGGATTAAGTGTTGGAGGCCGGCTCCGAACTCAGGTCCTTCTGATTCCAGGGCCGGCGCTCTATTCACTGCGCCACCTAGCCGCCCCGTCCTTTATTCTTGAAGAGGACCAAGACATCATGGAGGTGATTCCATGACATGCAAGTGTATAGGATTTAAGTGAGGGGAGATTGTGCAAAGTCACCTGCCTCACTTTCTTCTCTGGAGCTCTCTAGGTCCATTAGCCAGATACATAATAGGATGACGGGAGATGGCCTCAGATGCAGTGGAAAGCCTTGGTCTTTTAAAGCTAAGGTATTTAGCATGTCTCAGTTTGACTGAAGCAATGTCTACAATTCAGACAACTTCCTTGGATTGCTCTACTATTTTATACATGTTTTGCATTCCATGTCAGTACAGGAGGTTCCCTACTGGAAGCTCCTTATTCTGAGGAAATCACAGATGAGTCAATAGGACTTCATATACACTTACAATGTGCCAAGCACCGTGCTAAGTGCTGAGGACATGAAAACAGACAAAAACATCTAAGTATCTCAAAAAAAAATCAGAAATCTTTTCATCTTCTGCTATTTCTTAGATAATATAGATCAAATGATTTCCCTCTTCTCACAAGTATGCTGCTGCACAGTATATTTATCCCAGAATTATAGTTAGGTCTAGAATGTGTGTATATTCTTTGTTCCTTAGCACTAACATTAAAAACATATTTTACTAATATTGGAGATGGGGGAGTTTGACCAAATTCCAAATGTTTGTGTTTGGCTAACCATATACATGAGAAGTATGTGAAATTTTATAAAATTCTCCTGTCCATTAAAATTTTTTTCAATCAAGCAACCAACCAATATTTACTGAGCTCCTTCTTCCACTTACTAGCTGAGTGATCCTGAGTTAGTAAACTTCTCTGAGGCTTAGTTTGCTTATCTGAAAAATGGAAATAATATTAACATGACCTACCTTACAAGACTTTTGGGAGGAAAATGCTTTGCAATTTAACTATGATAATGATGATTATGTTAATTATTTGAATGTATCTAAAATGATAAATTTCTTCCACATAAAATATGGAAGAATTTCCAACCAATTCTTCTTTTCTGGAAAATAGCTGCCAAAGTTAATTAGTAGATACCTTTCTCCATAGTCTGCCATGGTTGAGTATATTAACACCAAACTATTGCTTTTTCAGAATAAGATATAACGATGAATTCCAGGATAATTGCAAGGATCACTTTTGAATAATCACTTTTTGTTCAATTAGCAGTTTTCTGACTTAGAGAACTTAATGATACAACCACTTAACTTCTCTAAAACTCACTTTCCTGATCTTTAAAAAAATTTTGAGGGTAATGATAGCAACTACCTCAGAGAATTCATGTAAGACTCAAATTAGATAATTTGTGTTTTGTATATTATAAAGTGCTACAAAACAGGTTATAACTTTTATACAATTTGGAAAATCAATATTTTAAAGTGCCCAAAACATACTAAGTGTTCATTTTTGTTTAATTGAATCCAATGGCACTTCTTGTTGACATGTACATATAAACATTTACTCCTATGTAAATTCCACTCGCCAGTCATTTCATTTCTTCAGTGGCAAGATAACTGAATTTGCAATTAGAGGAGCTGGGCTCTAATTAAGCCCATTATAATTTTTGACCTGTATGACTTTGGACAGGTCACTTTTCGGCTCTGGACCTTATCTTTCTCTTCTTTGACTTGGATGGTCCCTGAGGTTCCTTCCAGATCTGAATCTAGGACTCTATTCTTTATTCTTTCACTTCATAATTTTGATTTTCTGTTCAGATATTACTTCCAATAGGTAAAACCATGAAGGGACAATGTTGCCTAATTATAAAACTACTCTAACAGTGTTAGACATTGACTAGCTAACAAATAGTGTTGAACTTACCAATTTTAGTGTATTTGTCAACACGTATTGATCTCTTCCTTCACAAATATATTTATCCTATTCATTAATCCCATTCAGCCCCATTTGATGATTATTCTCTAATTTTTATTTAGTTAGTCAAACTAAAAGTACCAAATCTACTTCTAACAAATGAGCATGGCAGAGAGAAATATCATATTCACATGACCTTTCCTCCTTGTGCTTTCTCCAAAGAGGATAGATTTTGCTTTTGCATGGAATAATAATAGTTAACCTTAGATATCATTTTTCAGTTTACCATGTACAGCAACTCTTCAAGTTAGGTAGTATAAGTATTAATATACCCATTTTATGGATGAGGAATACAAGATTCAAAGAAGTGTAATAACTTGCTGAAATTCATGCAAATTACTAAGTGTCATAGCCAAGACTCAAATTCATGCCTTTTGACCCTAAACCCATTGCTCTTTCCCATTCTACCAGTATTGTCTCTGAAATGGGAACACTAATAATAATCACAATAATACTGCTAAAATAATGAAAATAATAATTTAAATTTATGTAAGGCTTTACAGTTTAGAAACTTTATAGAATCAGATAATCAGGGCTATAATCCCAATTACTCTACTCCTTACCTTGATGTCTTTGAACAAATCACTGTGCTTTCTTATTCTTACAATGAAGTAACTTGTTAAGATCTCACCCAGCTCTCAAAAGCACTATGATCCTATATGGGAATATTGTCAAAAATTCCAATTACAACTTTATAATCCCATTACTCTCTTCTAGTCGTAAGAGAAGCAAAATTTGTCCTAAATAGTAGCACCGGGGTCAAGTACTCCATCTGCTATTAGTAAACACAGAACCAAAGTGTTTTTCTTTCCTGAATTATGCTTTTCTCTACCTGCAACAAGTTACAAGTGCCATAAGAATGAATACAACTCACCAACCACCTATAGGAAGAAAGTTAGACAGGCTTCCCAGACTGCATTTAGCACATCCACTTGGTGTAATTCCAACAAAACAGATTGGCTCTTTCATATCTGAATGGAAAGCTTTATTTGTCCCTTACGCACAAGCAAGCCCTCGAGTATTTGTAATGGCAAAGGTATAATGAGTTTGTTATTCCAGAGCTTTCTTTCTACCAAGGGAACAGTTTGTTAAGAGTTTGTTGGGGGTACTTTATAATTCGTTTAAAAGACCCTGAGGAATTGAAATCCCTGAATCATCTCCAGCTAGAGGCACAAAGCCAGTAGTAATACTTTTGCACCAGCATCATAGCATCATTCATTTGTAGCCTTGGGACCGGAGTCAAAAAGATCTTAAAATAAAGTGAGTAGTGCAGGCTCCTGAGGAAAATAAGTATGCGTCTAGATGAGCTTAAGGGTGGATGCCCTAATCCTCATGGAATAGTGCATTTGAAAAAGGAATAGAGACAGAGGTCAAGAAACTTGATTTTCCATCATGGAAGGCCCCAAACCACCTTGGACAGGAGTTCTCAACCAAGGGTACACCTGTTCCCAGGGTACAGAAAAAAATCATCAGGGACGTATGAAAACTATTTGATAAATCTCTATATTATTGTATTAAAGTATTGCAGACGCTCTGGGCTAATTTCCAATCAATGAAATCACAAAATATTTGGTATATATGGAAGAAAAATATTTAATATCTTTTCTGCCTATGCATGGATAATTCTAGAATTGATTTTCTTTCATTGAATAGGGAGTACAGGAGAGTTTATTGAAAAGCCAAGGGCTTCAGGGGCTGAAAGAGATGGAAAACCCTCTTCTAAGGAGTCTTTATCAGGTTGAAGAGGACTGTGGACAATAGAAAATGTGCCCACAGGATTTTTAAAAGTAATTTCATTTTACCCAAAATGAATGTCTTGAATTTCAGTAGCAATTAAAAAAATCATATTCCTTGAAGACAGAATTCATAATAACTTGGAGAGGCTTATATAAACTGATATTGAGTGAGGGGAGCAGAATCAGGATAACATTGTACACAGTTACAGACGCATTGTATCTTTGATGACTGACTTTGATAGACTGGGCTCCTCTCAGCAATGCAAGGTTATAAGACAACTCCAAAAAACTCAAGATGGAAAGGGCTATCCACATCCAGAGAAAGAATTACAGAGTCTAAATGAAGATTGAAGCAAACCACTTGCTCTCTCTCTTTTGGTTTTGTTTTGTTTCTTCTTTCTCATTGTTTATTCCATTTATAATCTTTCTTTACAACTTGACTAATGTTTAATGTGATGGTATTTGTAGAACCTATATCGGATTGTATGCTGCCATGGGGTCAGGGGAGGGAGAGGGAAGGAGAGGGAGGAGGAGAAAATTTGGAACTCAAAAGTTTGTGAAACTTAATGTTGTAAACTAAAAGTAAATCAATCAACTAAATGAAAAAAGTTACATTCCTTGACATCTACCAAAATTATAGAAAGAAGCCAATATTGTATTTGCTTGTGTGAAATAAGACCTCAGTTCTTAGTTGTAGCATCACTGATTCCATCCTCAATTGGTCTCCCAAGTGAGCATCAGCCACATAAATTACATGGGAAGATACTGATTCCTATGGGCTCTTCAATGGCATGCAACCCCTTTTGACAGTAGGTCTAGACAATCAGATTAGAAATTTGAGTTCTAGCTCTGACATTTAGTAACTTTTATGCCTTCTGGTATAAAAAAAGAGAAAGAAACTAGCTTTTATAAAACCCAAGAGATAGTCATTTTTGCTCAATCATAAGCCCATATTTATAGATATATAATGCATCCTTACTTGTGTTTTTTAAAGAACAATTTGCAAAAGAACCTGTACTGAGGACCACAAAAAGCCAATGTAAACTAAAAGCTAATATTTCTCCACCCCTGATCTGGGGCACAAAGCTAGAATTAGGATATTCCTTAGATGCCCCCTCCAAAGTGATAAACTTCTGGTAGCATTTTAAGTATAGCTAAAGAAAGATGGTTTCTGTGAATTTACTTATCACTATGATATTCCAAACATTAAATAAAAGGACTTTTCTTATTTGTATGTTTAATAAAATATCCAATCAAGGAGGAAATAGTATAAATTCATATTGCAAAGCTAATCACAGATAACGAATCCCCAGACAGTTAGCAGACTTTCCCCACTCGGGTTTGAGGTAGAGAAGGAGATGGGGAAGGGATGGGGAGAGAGAGAGTCAGAGGCAGAGAGACAGAACTCAGGAAGGGAGAAAGAAAAAAAAAGTAAGGGGAAAAGGAGGAGGATATAAGAAAGAATCTCTAACGAATTTTACATTAGAGGGGGCTAATGAAGCCCGACTGAACAATCAAAAGTATGATGGTCCTTAGTACAACACATAGTACAGTAGATAGAGTACTGGAATTGGAGTCAGGAAGACTTGATTTTGAATCTCACCTCAAACATGTATAGGAAGGGCTGTCTCATTGTTGTCTTTATATTCCCAGCATCTACAATACTGCTTGGTATACAGAAGGTGCTTAATTAATTCTTGCTGATTGATTGATTTATTGGTTGATTATGGGGGTAGGACGGAATGCTTTGGTATCCTGGAAGCATTTGACTTTGAAAATTAAAAGTCGAGATGATTTCCCTATTGATAGAGCTCATAATTTGCAAGGACAGCTAGGTAGCACAGTAGATAAGAGTCTCATCTTTTGAGTTCACATCTGGCCTCAGACACATACAATCTGTGTGACCCTGCGAAGAAAACCTGTTTGTCTCAGTTCCTCATTCACAATATCATTTGGAGAAGGAAATGTCAAACCTCTTTGATATCTTTGCCAAGAAAACCCCAAAAGGGGATCATGACTGATACAACATGAATTTGCAAATGCTGTGTTTCAGTACAGCTTATTACTTTAGGAACAAATGGCTATAATTCTAATTTTTGGAGATGCTAAGATTTGAGATATTTAAAACAAACTTTGGCAAAAGGGGTAAAACAAAGAAACTCTCCTTTATCATTTTTCCAGGTTAAAAATGCAATAATGCTGAAGCCAAGCTCATAGACCTGGATGTATCCAAAGAGCATCAGATTTCATTGTCAATTACAGGTCATAGTAATGGAATATGGGTTTGCTGAGAAAGTGTGTGTGTGTGTGTGTGTGTGTGTGTGTGTGTGTGTGTGTGTGTATGATATTTATATCAATTATCCACCATTCATGACAGGTGGGAAAAATATGTAAAGCAAGACCTATCAGACTTTAAGCACTGCATGGTGTATAGCCCCAGCTCCTGCAAGTTAGTTTGAGAAAAGAGAATGTGTAGCTTACAGAGATTGTTCCTTGTCCAGGTGGTAAATGACAGCAAGCTCCTAGCAGTTATTAAATGTGACACTGGAGACCAAAAATGACCTTGTCTAACTTCAGGCCCAGTGTTCAGATCTTGGCCAACAGTTCAACTACATTAGAAGAGAAGGGGTTTTATGAAAAGGAAGTAAGGTGCTAAGTATGGTGAAATTTGGAAAAGATTTTTAATGGCACTTTTAAACACCAGTTTTAATAATTTATAGAGTGAATTTTGGTCTATGTGAAAATCTTTGTAAAGTACTTTGCAAATGTTAAAGGGTTATGTACCTGTTTGGTATTATTGTTACTACTATGATGACAATGACAATGATGGCTACTATACCTACTCCTACTCCTAGTCCTAGTCCCAGTCCTACTCCTACTCCTAATACTTCTGGATTCAGGCTCTGATGTTCTTCATGAAAAAACCATGGCCTATTGCCTCATAATTATTTCTTATTTCCCAAGAAAAGGTCAATGAAAGAGAACTTCTTTAAATACACAAATCAAGATTACTGATGATATTTTTGCTCTACCATAGTCAAAGAACTAATTAAGTTAAATAATTTTGCCAGAAAGTTCAGGAGGATATGAGTGCACTAATCTGCCATTGTGGCATGGGAGATATATTTGTAATTAGCAGTAGATGGCCTTGGTCTTATAGAAGGACAAACTCATAAGAATCACTTGTGAGTTCAGGTACAGATCAGTCAGTGTGGAATTAAATTTCAGATTGACATTTCCAAGATATCAATGTAAGGTAAGAAAATATTGAAAAGGCAGAGCCCTGGCTGTGAAGTCAGAGGTCACTGGTTCAAATCCAGCCCTTTATACTTCTTTCTTTGTGACTAGGGACAAGGTCATTTAACTTCCCTAGACATCAGTTTCCTTATCTATAAAATGAGAGGGTTAGACTGGATGGTCTTTATGTTCCTTTCTGGTTCATGTCTAGGATTCTATAACATTCTGCCAAATTCCCTCTTAGTTTACACTATCCTTATCATGCTATGCAGAAATTTGAAGCAAAAAAGTAGTTATCTTGATTCAGAGGACTTAGAACAAGAAAACACCTTTAGCCACCATTTCTCCAGTTCCCTCATTTTGCAAACAAGTGAAATGAGAAGCTCAGGGAATGGGAAGTGACTTTGCCAAGATCTCCAGCTTCCAGAATCAGATCTTAAATCAGGCTATTCATTCACCAAATGCATCGTGCTTTCTGGTGAACCACATTGACTCAATTATTTTCTGGATGTATGTACTATTCCTATGCTTTTGAATATGAGCCCAGTGATACTAAATATTTGTCATTGGAGGACCACTGATTTTCGAGGGTTAATCACAAGGTTGGCCTTACAGCCTTGGTGAGATTCAGCCATAGCAGAATGTCACCAAGTCGGAGAGAGGCTAGGATCTCTGCTGAATCAAGGATTCTGCATATGCCAAAAAATTTGCATTATTGTCTCTTTTCCTCTGTGTTCCATCTGTACCTACCCATTCAAGGGAGCTTGGCCAAGAGTAACTGTTTGTGGTATAGCATTCAGAGAAACTGTGTTTCGTGGAAATGTCCTGGATTTTGTAGCTCAAATGCCTCTGGTTATAGCTATAAATTCTGAGATGTAGGGTGTTAGATTTGGGAAGAGTGGTTTGGGAGACACTCAGATTATCAGCCGGTAGATTTGTGTAGTGCACTAGGATGGAAGTATGATGGTATTCCCCCCCCCAAAAAAAAATCCCCCAAAACCTCCTGCTTAATATTGAATCATAGAACAACAGGGGAGCCTAAGATTGGGTAAATCAGTATGGAAGCCTTAGAAAACAATTTGTGATGGTCATTACATACTTTCCCCCAAACCTTAGTGTATACAATGTGTATATCATGATTAGGGAAAACAACCATAACCTCTCAATTACAATTATCCACAGTTCCCATGTGTTTGAGCCAGTGAAAGGAAACCGCTTAAAGAAAGCTTGTTTATTAAAATAACAAAAAACATGGTCACAGTTTTCTTTCCTTAATTCAACAACTCATTTCAACAAATGTTTATTAAGTGTCTAATAAATGCCAGACGCTGTCCTGGGCACTGGAATTACAAAGACAAAAGCAAAATGATTCCTGCCTTTGATGGGGAGATACAACATGTACACAAGTAAAAAAATACAAAATCTATGTGTAGCAGTACAAAGCAATTTTAAGAGGGAGAGATCACTGATAATTAGTAGAAAATGGAAGGTTTTTTGTTAGTAGAACTGGGCCACGCTTTGAAAGAAGCTCTGGATTTTCGGAGAAGGAAAAGAGGAGTGTGTCTTCCAGACATGGGAGGACCATTTGTTGAAAGGCTAAATGGGCCAGCACTGGGTCTGGAGTCAGAAAGTCTGGGTTAAAGTATGCTAGCTGGGGTAAGTCTTTTAAACTCTGAGCTGCAACTCACCCCTGTTTAAAATGTGGATAATAATACTTGACCTAACTACTTCACAGGTTATTGTGGGAACCAAATGACATTATATATGTAATCCACTCTGAAACCACAGATTGCTTCATGAATGTCAACTTTTATTATTATTTTATTGTCTGTTTGTGTCGCCTTTGTTCTAACAGTTTTCATATGTTTTGCTACATTAATTTTTGACCATTCAAACACAACCAATTAATCAACATGTAATTATTGGGAGCCTTCTATGTGTCTAGCATTATATACAGTCTCAAAGTTTCCCAGCACAATGGGCAGCATTTGAATTCGATTTTAATTATTTATAGGACAGGTGTTACTCTCACTGCTAATTTTATTATATACAAAGTATATTATTAATTCAATATCCTGATGACATTCCCTCCCTTTCCCCTTAGATCAGGATTCTTGTCATGCAGTCCTTTGATAGTCTGGTGAAACCTTTGGATTCTTTCTTGAAATAACATTTTGAAATTCAGCAAATAAAATATATAGAGTTACAAAGGAAACCAATCATATCAAAATATATTTTAAAAAACAGTTGCATGGGCCAGTTAAGAACCCCTGCCTTACAAGGACCCAGACTGAGCATCAAGACATTGAACAATAATATAATATTCATTCAATTTGATCATAATTCAGAGCATAGGTTGAACTGAACTATGTTCCCCACTCAAAGAAGGAAGTCTTATAGAATAAAGAGGCAACCGAGAGGTGAGAAACACAGCTAGAGAAGGCTTTGAACCTCCTTTTGAAGGACAAGATCTTGAAGAAGCCAGCCAGGATACAAACAAAGGAGATGAGGACAGTCAGGAGAGAGCTGGTAAAACTCACTGTTCCAATAATAATCATCTGATTTCTTTGAGGACAAGTGTCCAAAGAGGCTAGGGTGAGTATCTGCAGGTCAGGGCAAGACAAGAAATGGAGGATATTGGAGTAAAAAAAATAACTGATAAGCTGAAACTGAGTATATCATCATGCTGAGAAAACCATGGGCAAAGAAGACCATTACCAGGTGACTGCAGGCCCTCTTGGACATGATTACTGAATAGTAGTGAAGAGGGTGACACAGATACATTGTCATAGATCACTGATAGCCGGGGAAATTGTTCAGTGGGAGTGGAAGCACTTAGGAAATACCTATGGACAAAGTTAACAGCTGCCCAGCTTTGTGCCAAAGCATAAAATATTTGGGAGAAATAGCAAAGATCCACATAAAAGTTTAGACTAAGGGAACAGTACTGAACACAGAGGATATACTGACCTAGCTGAAATATTGGACACAATTCTTCCATAAGAATAATGGTATAAAACAACAAAAATAGAACCTCTTGTTCTCCATTCAACAAGAACTCTTGGAGTAGGAACTCTAAGGTTGGGCTCTGCTTTTCTCCAGCCATTTCATTCTTTGACTTTTCTCCTCTGAAAACATATGTAAAGAAGACAAAATGAGGAAGAAGTTCCCAACCAGAGCAATTTGGTTTAGCTGCCCCAACTTTCAACTTCGCTTTCAGGCAGCAGATTTGGGGGACTGTGCTTTGAATCCTTGTTCTCATTTTCTTTAACATTTCCAAAGAGCTCTGAAAATACACCTCCCCTCTGCAAGCTGAAAACTGACCTATTGGAATCTCTTTTTTTAGTCATATCTTACATGGCCTGTTTCCCCCCATCACTTGCATTCATCACTATTAGTAGGTCTTCTGCTCTGTACTAACCCTTAAACCATCTCCAAAAATTTCACAATTCATTACTATGTCCTTTTAAAAATTTTCTTGAAAACTTTGAGATGAGAAAATTTTGATTATGTGTTTAAGGGTGAAATTAATTATTCTAAGAAATATATTCAGGTAAGAAGGAAATGGGACAATATTTCTACATTTTTTTACAAATAGATCACCAATAATAAATAATATAAAGTATTAACCACTTATACTACTGGGTGTCATGTAACATTCTCTAGGTCCTTTCTGGGTTTTCTTTTCATTGGGAATAATAATGGGATTTCTAGGAATTCAGGTTTCCTGAGGAATGGTAGATTTAGCTTCTTTGATTATATATCCTCTCATTCATTGAAGAGGCAGAATGATATACTAAGGAGAATGCTGTACTTGGAGCCAGGACGGCCTGATGTCATAATATCTCTCAGATATTAATTATAGCTGTATGACCCTTAATATGTAAATGAATTTCTTGGAGTATTAGTAATCTCACATATAAAATGACAATAATAATCATCTACTTCACGGGATTGTTGTGATGACCAAACATGATTATTTATGTAAATTGATTTGCAAGCTTAAAATCATAAAATGAGTGACAAATATTAATTTAAAAAATCATTAAGAACCTCTTCTGGTCATAGTTACTATGCTTAGAATTCTTTTGGTAAATTGAAGTCACATGAATATGGAGTGGATGATCTTTCTTTTTTTCAGTTCAGGTATATCTTTACAAACTCATTTTCCAACCGTTTTCATAATCTTTCATTCTAATTTTCCCACCATTTTAATTTCTTTTGTATACTTGCTAGTAACTTACAACTTTAAGTCAGCTCTTCATGTCTTCTACAAGTGTTTCATCGTTAAATGTAAAACACTGCCCTTTGTTAAGTCATTGTAAAGGAAAAAATTCAAAAGTTCTATTCCCATTCTACCATAGATGTGTAGGAGAAAAAAAATCATTTAGTTGATCTGTAAAGTCAACTTAATTATATGAGGCATTTAACTCAATGGATAATATAAAAATTGAGTCAGTCTTTCCAAATGTTTAAGGGGGAAGGATAGATCATATCTTTAAGGTATATGAAGGATATAAAATAGAAATATGATATGTTTATATTTTTTTCTGCAAATGGAATCTCCAAATTGTGCAAGTAAAAAAGACAGTTTTAAAGATTTTTGACATTTCTTTAATTCACTCTTTATAGTTTCCTATGGCAACAAAACAATAATTTGCCACCCTGAATCTCACTGCCACCACTCTAACAGCATCTTATACTTTACCTTGATACTATTTAAAGTTCTGATTGACAAACCAAGTAAATTTCCACACCCTTTTAAAATTTCTAAATGAAAACTTACTGGTTAAACCCCTCTCTCCTTTTGCCTATAGGGTTTGCTGCAAAATCGGTAAACTACTTACCAATTATCCATAAGGAAAATGATAATGATTTCAGAAATGACATAAAAATCAATTGTGTTGTGTTACAAAGAGATAGGTAACTTCAGGACCCCCACAGAAAGTGTATTGTTCCAGTATTTGTACTCAATTGTTTGAATATATAACGTTAAGAATTAATGAGTAATTCCCTTGTTAATGAGTGTTCCTTTCCCTTTTTATTTCTGGCGAAACTCAAGAGTCTCTAACATACATTACCTGGGGAACAGCATTATTCTTGACTTAGATGTGTTATCAGTCTCAATTGTAGGAGGGGTGTGGAATGAAACAAGGGGAAAAGATTTTTTGTTGTGTTGTGTTTTACTCATCAATCCATAGGATTTTATTCTAGTGTCTACAGCTCATTTGCTAGCCAAAATATAGATGTTAAATCTCCAAGTTAATGTTAAAACTCAAGGTGCACAAACAAGTTTACTATCAGCAAATACTGCCCTACTCCCTAAGGAACTATTATACTAAGCTACCAAAAGCCTTCCTAATCCAAGCCCAAAGTCTAATTTTAGGTAAACAAATTTCAAATGAATTGAAAGGAACTATGCCAATGGTTTCAAGAATGAATATGCCTCAATTTGCAATAAAATGTTTTGATCTGGGTCTGTTTGAATTCAAATCTACTTGGGCTGCTTCTGTGAATGTGCCTTTACATTATACTATTTATGATGCAATTCATAGTATAAAAATTCTGAATCCCAGCACTGCTACCAGCTTACTACCTGAGTGACCTTGGGCAATTCACATAATCTCATAGCCTCATTTGTAAAATTTACTGGGAGTAGATGGCCTCTGAGGTCCCGTCCAGCTCTAAATCTATAGTCCTTAGTGATATATATATACATATATATATGTATATACATACATATATATATATAAATCTGAAATATATGTACATATATGCATACACACATGTGCTATGCAACACAAAATTTTAACATGTATTACAGTTATCTAAATGGTAATTATCAAGAACTTATAAGGAATAGATTTTTATAAAAAGATAAAAGAGAAGGAACATGCTAAAGCAGGTAGACAGCCTACTTTGGAATCAGGAAAACCTGGACCTGTGTCCTGCCCATGATATACATTGGCTATGAAATCATGAGCCACTCATTTAACTTCTCAGTGCTACTTTCTATGATTATGAGTTATAGATGATTACCTTCTGGGCATTAGTAGAAGGAGTTTCCACACCAGAAGTTAAATCACACCAATAGTAGACCTGGACACACATTAAGAAAGATGATCACAGATAATACAAATGCTTGACTTTACTCAATGTATCTGCAATCTCATTAATTCAAAAATTCCATCCAATGACACAGGACTCAATCCGTCCATGGCTGCCCATCTTTAGTGATTTCTTTCTAAGTTCTTTTCTTATATTCATTACAGGAGACTAACCCAAATTACTGAAAGCCTTCCCTTCTTTCTTCCAACACACTGAAGGTACTAGTGGAATGCTCTAGCTTTCCACTTATAGACCTTACTCTTATCACTCCACCTATAAGTTTCCTCTCTCTATCAAACAATTCTAGGATGACATACTTTATTCCTGTTCATCTTTATAGCTCCTCATTTGTTATATGTTGTGCCCTGCTCACACACACCATGCACCTACCTATTGGCCTCTATGGGATATTCATTTAACTTTTTTCAGAGATATGTGTGTTCCATGTCTTGTTTCCATACAGTAATATCAGTAGTGGGTTGGCATAAAAAAGATGGGTCCTTACTTTCATGGAAAGTCTGAGGTGAGTAAAGGAGCCTTGCAATTTCCTAAATGCAGTCCATCTGTTTTCCTCATGTTCAATTCTGTATCTAACTCTGATTGTCTGTTGGTATTATCAGTAACAGATACCAAGGTTGTAGGGTGTGTTCAGGAAAGATTAATATTTTTAGTTTGAGGGCTTCTAAGTCCTCTTCAGGGCTGCTTTCCACCTTTGGTGTCCACCTGTTCCCCTAACTCTCACTTGTGGCTCAAAGGAGCTATAGCATGGCCAGCAGCCACACCCTGATTGTGGCAAACTGACTAAACCAGGTTGAGGGCTACTGAGGGGTGTCAAACCCATTGGTGAGTTAGGGAAGTGTCTACTCCAAACATGTAAAGACTTCCCCTGCAGAATGAGAGGATGAGAACAAATTTTCCAGTGGGCATAAAGGCAGTTGAAGCAGGTGTTGCACAACACTTAGAGCTTGGTTAGACATCGAATATGCCAAGGTCATCCACTGCATCTTGAGCCATGACTAGTTGTTTTGATTCTGTCCTGCCACTGGACTGTGATGACTCTGGAGGAGAGAGTGAGGCTGATGTCTTTGTGTAACTTTACCTCATTTAATCCAATTTACTCATGAATCAAAAGACATTACCCATACCATTTTACCAGTTTTGAAGTTCTGTGACAACAGACAAGTGATGAAGCAGCAGGTATGGATACACTTGGAGCTGTAGTCACAATCCTGCACACAGGCAGCCTAGGTCATAGGGTTCTTTTCTCACTGGAAGCAGCAGTGGGATTCAGCAGCCCTCGAGTGTGTCTGGGAAGCCGTTTAAGGATAGCACTGCTCACCTCCTGATGTGAGAAAGGGGCTCAAAAAGGTGTCCTAAAAATGTCTGCTTACTCAGCCCTGGCCAGATTACCACAGCAGGGAGGAATCCCACTCTCTGGTCAAAACACAAAAAATGTACAAAAATTTCTGCAAAGAGTATTCTATTCTCCTTTGACACATGGAATGTATGTACACTTATAGACAACACAAAATCCAGTAGACATGAAAGACAACAGCTTTTGTTGCAAGAGAACTTAGCAGGTATTCCATCCAAATAAAAAACAAGGCTGGAAAATTGTAATGTTGAAGGAATTTGAAGATCTCCCCTGCCCCTAAATAGGCCCATGTGATCTACTTTGACTTCTGGCACAGCCCACAGCTTGAGTCACATGGAGCCCATGGTGGGAGGAACAGGAAGGGTGGAACTGGGAGAGTGAGGCAGAGTTAGGAGGAGAGCAAGGCAGAACTAAGACAGAGCAGGTAGAGAGTGAGTGAGTGAGGAATTTACCTAGGGTAGCTTGTCTGTGGGGAGGCCTAATGGAGGGAAGGCTTAGGGATGGCAGTGCTCCCTGGATTGATGATGTGTAATAAACTTCTTTGTTACCATGGCTAAATGGACTTTCTGGTATTTGATAAATATATATCTTGGTTTCATATCTGAGGAAGAGAGTTTCTTATATTTTGCAATTTAATCATGGAAAAACATCTGCATATTCATAGCAGCTGCTAGGGGTATAACATTGGTTATATATTTGGCATCACAAACAGGATCGAAAAATATAAAACCTCTACTTGGAGACAGGAAGGCTCTAGGGATGGAAACAGGTATCCCAGGATGGGAGGATTTATTTTATTCCTCCCTGGAGAGAGAATGGGCTAAAAGCCCAGGACTTTGTGAAAACTGGGAACCAAGGCTACAGAAGGGACAACCAAGAGATTTAGAAAGATGTTTTCAAAGAATACCAATAGAATTGGGGAAAGAATTGGCAGGGTGTTGTTAACAAGTTATTGTATTATATGTAAAAGTAGAGACAAATTGCTGGAGGAAAAGGTTTAGTTGAAAAAGGAGTTAGCTAATTTGCATGAGAAGTTTTCTGTGCTACAGTGACTGAACTTTCCTGTAGAAGAATAGGTGGTAGAAAGAAAGGCAGCTCAGAGTTTAGCTCAGAAAAAGAAGAGAAAAGCTAACAAGAGGAAGGTGCATGCAACCCTTGCATGTGTGGGCCCTGATTGGGGCCCAGACACCTGAGAGGAAACAAATTTGGATGGAAACAAATTTGGATGAGGAGGCTTCTATGACTGCAGATATCTGTATAATACTATGAAGGAAGAAGTAGAACCAGGGGTTCACAATGTTTAAGGAAGTAACTAAGAATTTTACTCAGCAGGAGGTCACAGATATTTTAAGTCGATTCACCCAAAAAGTTACAAAATCACCAGTATCTTGGATAGTGATAATCAGGGACGGGGGGATGGAGGAATATGGGTAGACAGCATAGATCATTTGAAATTTATAGGTATTAGAATACTTTTGCACAATAAGTTTTTAGGGATTATCACATTCAAGAAGGTAACAATGCAACTAATTCATTAGCTTTAACTGACACTGACACTATGTGGAGTAGTGGAGATAGGCACTGGTATTAGCTTAGAGACTGTAAGACAAAGTTAAAAGAAGAGGTAATAAAAACTGCAATAATGGTTGGAGATGCCAGTGCTTATCATAGCACTTCCTTAATGTTTCCTCATGGAAATATAATAATGAAGTCTGCTCCTCCTGCTTATAAACACATAATTCACAGTTAGGTGACTTGGGGGAATGGGGAGAAGATAAAATTCCTCAAGAGAGAAGAGCAAATAGCAAGCAGATTCAAAGTCAGAATAGATTTACAAGGAAAGAATTATTTACTGCTTTATTAAGAGCAGGGATAGATTTTAGAAGAATAGATGGTATTCCAAATAACAAACTATATAAGATGTACCAAAAAAGGGGATTTAATATTAGATGGAATGGGGAAGTAAGAATTGCACCCCATAAACTTTCCTAAATCCTTCTATCCAAGTTCATCATACCGGAAGAGAGAACAGGAAATTGGATGGATTACAAAACTCTTACAAAAAATATTGAAGTATTTGGGTTGATTTAATCAACACAATATCACTCCCACTTGGGCACATCTGGAGGACTTCACTATGCACCAAATAAGGTCTGATTGACTTGTAAGTTGTACTGTATCTTACCTATCACATATGTGAACACCTTTGGTAAGCATAATCTATATATTAATGCCTCTCATCATGTTTATCATCGAAGGGTTGTGGAACACTATTAGTTTGAATAACATAAATGTATTGTTCAAACAAGAATTCAGTTGTAAAAAGTCAAAACCTTTTTCATAAGGCACAAACAATAAGAAAAATGAAAGCTCAAAAATACTTTTGAATAGATCATTCAGGAACTAAAAGAGACAGGAAAACTTAAGATTAGAAGGGAAGTATAAAGTTGGGGAATTTTTTTTTTACATCAAGTGTCTCTGATAAAGGCCTAATTTCTAAGATACTGATACATTGACGGCAACCAGGACACGAAGAAGTTCAACTAGAGACTAAATGGTTGAAAACCCCACAGAAGGCAGAAGTATCAAAACCCTTCCAAATTACACAGGTACTTGATCTTGTGGTACTTTTCTCAGCACCTTTACACAGTAGCTTACTTTCGGCTCTCAATGATCCCGGCCCTCCACCTTTAAGTGCTACTTCATTGAAAGGAATTCCACCTCATGGCGATTATTGGCTCCCCTCCTTGGGAGCAGCAGGCACACAAATGGCTTTCATCCTCAGCACAAACGTAGGCCAGACAGCACTTTTTAGTAGACGATGTCGTGTGATACACAAATGATTTCACCTCAAAGTCGCCCAGGCAACTTCCATTACAGCAAAAGATTCAGGATGACACTTAAGCCATCACCATCAAAACAGTGCACAAAGAAGCTGTTATAACAAAACATCTTTGTGCCACTGGACAGGCTCGCTCAGCGAGCTAGGGTGATCTTCACGTGAAATATGAAACTCAAATCAAATGGGCTTTTGCAGGGAGCTAAGACAAACCATGCCAGAAGGTACTCTCCTCTAAGAAAACTGAGTGCCTCAAGTCTTTTCTTCAAAACAAAACTGAAGGTGCTTCTGAAATCAGGGTTGAAGAATGAACAGAACAACAGCTTTCTCCCATAACCGCTTGCCCACTTAGAACCAAGTATTAACAATATTTGACTCATTTCAGCACCTTGCTTTGTACAGACATATGTATATATGTGTGAGTGTTTGTGTGTCTCTTTGTGTCTGCCTGTCTGCCTGTGTGTGTGTGTGTGTGTTTTTGCGTGTGTACATCCGGGGTGCTCATATCTTTTACAGAGTATTTCCTCTGATTATAGAAATATTGGATGAGAGGAAAAAGCAGGGACGTAATGATCACAGCATCCAACTGTTCCTGGATGATCGACCCAGCACACGTCAGGCAGGAGAAAGCATCCTTTGCTCTTTTGGACTTCAGATAAGAGTCATAGTTGACAACCAATGAAGCAGGACCGATTCCACCTCCTAGCCAGACTCAGGAACAACTCGGTGGGCGACAATCCTATTGGGAGGGAAATCGCACAAGAAGGAAAGTGAGCCAAGATCTTCCTTCAGGCTATGTCAATGTGATCCTCTTGGCCTTCTCCCAGATACAGACCGCCACCTGTAACAGTTCAGGATCCCATTTCCTCTGAGTGACCTGTGGCATTTCTCTGCAGTGGAGGACTGCTGACTTAATGGGCCACCCGCCGACTATACCGGAATTCTAAACTCCAAACAAGAGCTTGTACCTCGAATGGCAAGTTTCCCTAATCACAGCTCAGGCTTAGATGCCGTTCTGTCCCCTTTCCTGGAGTTTCGAGGAGCCATGAAAGCTTGCCAGGACTCGAGCATAGAGAAGAGATTGCAGCTAACATCTTGACTCCGCCCCCACCCTAACCCCAGTTTCTTTAGTTTACATTCATCCTGGTGTAACGTCCCATCAAGAGAAATCATTTCTACACCATAAGCAAACTTGCAGATTCTCACTAAGTCTGTTGCGTTGATCAGGAACTCCAGGGCTGCTGACCTTGCCCACACAGACGGTTTCCAGGGCCCTGGCAAATTCACAAAATGATCTAGGGCGAGGGCTGAGAAATGGGCGGTGGATCAGGAGGAGGGCAGAACGTCGTGTGGGGATGGAGCCTTGGAAGAGAGATTCAGTCACATCCTAGATGGGAAGGCTTCCAGGAACTGATGGTGTTCGGGAAGCTGGCCAAGGGAGGTGGAGTTTCGGAGCAAGGGCAGCAGTAGGTTTTCAGCAGTGCTGAGCACCTCCTGGGGGTTCTTGGGTACCCCTGTCACCTCCTGGCCCTCCTCAGGGCTGGAGAACCTTCCACTAATGGTCCTGTCAGACCCTTAGACCCTTCCACTTCCACTGTTTAGCTGATCATGCCTTCGAGACACCTCCTAGTCATTAGCGAGTGATGCTTTGGTCTTCATCACTTCCCCATCAGCTCTTTATGGGCATGGCCAAGATCTTCCCTAGAGATGAAGAGACAATGGCCCTTCTCTTCCTATGACAGCCATTTGAATCCTGGAGATTATCCGGGGAGAATTGCACTCTGAACACTGATGCTGTCAAGAACTCAAGACAAAGTGATGATGGAGTGAGGAGGGGGAGGAGCAAAGGAATAGGCCTGCAGGCAGGAAGGAATGGTGAGTTTAAGGGAAGAGTTTCCAGGGATAGAATGTGTGTGGTGAGGAGGAGCAACTAGGCCAGTTGCTGATGGCGGTGCGAGGAAATTTCAAGGAGATTGGAAAGATGGGAGGTGGCCAGATTGTGGCAGGGTTGTGGTGCCAGGAGAGGAATTTGCATTTGATCCTGAAGGTGATAAGGTGCCTCTCCTCCACCTCCAGGAGAGGCAAACCATATACCGTCAGAACGATACAGACAGTAACTAGACACGGACTCTGAACTCCAAACAACACCAGCTGCAATCCAAAGAGCTTTTAGCTCATCTGGCAAGTTTCCCTAATCACAGCTCAGAGTTAGGTGCAGTTCTTTCCCCTCTCCTGGAGTTTCCAGGAGCCACGAAAGTGTACCGGGACTCCAACAAAGAGAAGAGATGTCACTGCACATCTTCACTGCTCCACTCGTTCCCCTACCCCACCCCACCCCGCCCCTGTATTGCACAACCCCCACTTCTTAAGTTTGAATTCATGCCGGTGTAAAGGCGAATTACTAGAAATCACTTCTGCTTCATACACCAAGCTGCACGTTCTCAATAAGCCAGCTTCGTTGCTGACGACAAGCTGTCTTCTCGGGGCTGCTGACCTTCCCCACCCAGATGGTTTCCAGGAACATGGCAGCTTTACAAAAATGAGAGAATTGCCAGTGACCCCGGAGAAGAGGCTGAGCCTGGACCGCCACCCCCCCCCCCCGGCTTCCTGCCCGAGGAGGACTGCTCTGAATAGACAGAAAGAATCTGGATAGGGCTTTCAACCTCATTGCCCCCTTTTCCCATACAGTAAACAAGGACTGATTTTAGGTCTTCGAGATTACGTCAGTAACCGCAACCGCAACGACAAGAACAACAACAGCAACAGCAACAGCAACAACGACAACAGCACCAACATCAGTCCTCAGCTTAAGAATCGTCGAACTCTCCTGAGAGATAGGCAAATGCTTTTGGTCCAGTGAATCTGCTGAGGCTGACCATATTAAGAAGCGTCAGAGAGCTAGTGCTGGCCGGGATCTCTTCTGAGTCGGGTGCCGTCATCTCCTAGGAGCAGGAAGAGGAGGATAGTCCTGCAGCCGCTTCACCCCTTCGAGGAGTGTGTCGCTGTCCCACGCTGGCACATTGGAGGCCAGTGCCTTCACCCGAAGGGTCCGATCGTCCGTGAGCAGAACCAGGCCACATGGCCCAGGCTGGATTTGCTTGTTCTTGCCAGCAGGCATGTTGTTCTCGGCGGCCTGAGCTCTCTGGTAGTTGAGGCAGCAGGCTAGGATGCGGTCATCATTATTTCCCCGCTGCCTGACGATGTCCCTCTTGTGATAGTCGGTGGTTGCAAGCTGCTCCCCGTGGCTGTTCAGGGCCTTGAGGTGAGGGTCAGAAAGTTGAAATTGCTGCTGGAGGAAGTCAATGGCCTTTTCGGCGGCCTGCTGGGCGCCAGAGGAGTGTGTCCCGGCCTTCGCGTGTCCCTGCTGCCGCTGGGCCAGGCCGTGGAGCTCCTGGATTACTATCAGGGGCACCAGAAGCACGTGTTTGCCCCCCTTTAGCAGCTGGCTCAGGCTGTCTAGGTGCAGAATGAAGCTATTGGTGTCTAGCACCACGAACCTGGCTCTGACCTCTTCTTCCCTCTGCGGCTCCTGAGTCGCGGCGGCCTCCAGAATAGCCTTGATTTTCTGCTGGCGATGCTGCTCTTCTGCTATCTTTTTGGCCAGGTCCAGCTTCTTGGCCTCCAGCTCCCTCGTGTCATCGCCCGGCACTCCCTCAGCTTCTACCAGCGAGTCTCCTGGGAATTCTTTGCCAGCTTCCTGGCGTGCCAGTCTTCCCTGCTGTTGTCTGCGCATTTCCTTCTTGCCCGAGTGGGCAGTGGGCGCCAGGCCCTGGCAACGCCCATCCTGGGGTTCCAGGAGGGCATCCTCTTGCCTGCAGAGGGCTTGTAGCAAATCCTTCAACACATTCACTCGTCTGCAGTTGCCCGCCACCGCCTCGTCAGAGTTTGTCTGCAGGTAGCAGGGGGCTCGGGGAGCAGTCCTCAAGGGGGCCAAGCCGGAGAAGAGCCGATCCTCTTCCAGGCTGAGGAGGCTGAGTTCCTTGCCCGGCCTCGTGTACAAGGGCACCTCGGAAGTATTCACCGCCATCAGTGCTTGCCAGAGATGTTCCAGAGTGTCGCGCACGTCCCCGGACACCTCGGGGTACGGCTTCAGGGTGGTGGGAGGAGGGTTCCAGGCGGGCCTCGACGTGAGCATCCATTCCGACGCAATCACCACACTGGGGAGCAGGGCCGTGAGGGCGGGGCTGAAGGAGGAAACCAGGATTTGACGAGGCTCAGCCTCGTCTCCTGCAGGGCACACAGGAGCTCTGCGACACTGGCGAAGCCAGTAGGTGCAGCACCTCCCCAGCAGGTTAAACATGGCCAAGGCCAGCGCTGTAGCTCCTGCCTGGATCGAAGGACACCACGGCTCCGAGGAAGTCTCTTTCCTTTGCGAGTTGTGCACAGCGAAGATGTTGATGGTCACCAGGCATAGCATTTGGTGATTTCCCACTTCAGCCGGCCCTCTCTGCAGCAGCAGCTGGAAGGTGTCGAGCACCTCATCAGCCACGGCAGGAAACGTCTCCATTCCAAGGCCTGTAAACAGCTGCCCGTGAGCTTGGAGAAAAGTGCGGAGGAACCTTTGCTGAAGATCGCCGGCGCCCAGACCACTGCTGGGCGCCAGCCCGACTCGCTCTTCTGCCTTGCGCTGGACGGCTTCAAACAGCTTCGTGAGGTTGTTCTTGCTGGAAGCGCCTGCGCTTGCGGCCGCGAAGCTTCTCATGAAGTAGCACACTGCCTCCAGCTTCCTCTGGGTGGACACTGCCAACAGGGCCAGCTGGTTGTAAGGCCGCGCGTCCGAGGGATCGATCTGCTGGGCTTTGAGGTACCAGCTTCGCGCTTGCCCAAAGCTGGCCGAGCCCCTGGTTTGCTCCCGGTACCTGGCGATATCTCCGAGGCAAATCATAGACCTCTGGGCACAGGCCAAGGCAGCCTTCAAGGGTCCTCCTGACGGCCCCTTGCAGAGGCTCCATCCATCCGCAGGGTCCGCCAGCTGGAACCTGTATCGCCTCTGTAGTTTTTCGAGCAAACTCTGAAAGAAGGCAGTGCCCTGGTCGAAGAGAGCCCAGAGCCTGCTGCGAACGCGCTCCGGGTCCATGGACCCTGGCTGCCGAAGGAGTTGCCCCAACCTCTCGATGACCTGGTGGAAGGCGTTCTTCCACAGGGCCTGGCTCACGTTCCGCACTTCCGAGAACTCCACATCCGAGAGGATGACTCTCTCGGAGTGGCCCAGCAGCCCCGCTCTTTGCTGCCACACCTTCTCCAGGTCCCCTGGAGTGACGGGCTCCTTGCAAAGCAGGCTGCCCAGCTCGACTTCTCCCTGCCTGGCCAAAGACAGAAGGCGAGCAAGGACTTGACGCTGGCTATGGAGTGCAGGCTCTTCTGGCTCGCTCAGGCAAAGGGGTGGGCGCAGCCATGCAGAGTCTTCTGCTCCAGCATTGCTGCAGGCCCGTCTCGAGGATCCCCAGCGTGTGAATTCTGCGGATGCTGCTGCGTTGGCTGGCGAGGCTGGTCCCTGGCCGGGAAGCGGGGAAATTCCCCGGCCCACTCCTCCGAGCTCCCGCTGCTGGGCGCTCTTCTTGCTGCGCCTCTTCCGGGTACGGCCCCTGTTGTTGCTTGACTTCTTCCGACTCTTCTTTCCCTTCATCCCCAAGACGAGAAGTGGGAACAAAAGGGATGGAGGACTGAGAATGGCGGAGGCAAGACTGGGGCACTCTTCCTGGAGGGCTTTTGGCGAAGACAGCTCCCCGAGGAGAGCCAGAGCAGAAGGGGAAGGTGGAAAAGGGCGAAAATTTGGATAATGTGGCTCCTCCTAATGAGTGGCCACCACAAGTCAGGGATTTATTTCCTGAGATGACTTCCTCTCACAGCTTGGGCTTCAAGCGCCAAAGGAGAGAAAGGCAGATCAGGAGAGCTTGGCTGCTTCTGCTGCTTCTGCTGCAGGGCGTGGCTTCCAGCCTGTGGCTCTCAGCCTGGTCCCTGGTGGGCCCCGCGCTCCTCTTAAAGGGCTCCAGCCCCGGGGGCCCGCCCACCAGCCAGCCCCTGACGTGACGTGGCGCCACCCCATTGGAGCAAATTGAATGGGGGCCAAGGTGGTCCGCGGGCTCCACACCCTCCCACCCAGGGGATGCCAAATGGCTGGACCACCCACAGATGAGGCAAAGGAGCCGGCAAAGGCCACCAAGAAGCAACGTTACACCAAAGAAATGCCATAAGCACCACATACAAATGGAACCCAGGTCCAGTCGACCTGCACATTGGGCCTGCAGTCCCAAGTGTCCCCCGCAGTGGTCGGGTCACCGCAGGCATCTTTTCTGGGGCGGGGTTGGGGCAGGCTGGAAAATATCCTGTCCTCGGGGGCACCTCTACAGCACTTTGACACCCCTGGCTCCAAGTAACTTGGAGAGCTTTTGCGAAACAGATGCCAAGGCACCATTTCCACACTGTTCCGCTAATTAAATAACCTAGGCTGCTTACTTCTTCATCTAAACTCCCTACCTCACCTAAACATTGTGAACAACAAGTTAAAGGGTAACTGATACGTTGAGATATCCACCACGACCACGACGGCAACCAGGGCGACGAAGAAGTTCAACTAGAGACTAAATGGTTGGAAAAACCCACAGAAGGCAGAAGTCTCAAACCCCTTCCAAATTACACAGGTACTTGATCTTGTGGTACTTTTCTCAGCACCTTTACACAGTAGCTTACTTTCGGCTCTCAATGATCCCGGCCCTCCACCTTTAAGTGCTACTTCATTGAAAGGAATTCCACCTCATTGCGATTATTGGCTCCCCTCCTTGGGAGCAGCAGGCACACAAATGGCTTTCATCCTCAGCACAAACGTAGGCCAGACAGCACTTTTTAGTAGACGATGTCGTGTGATACACAAATGATTTCACCTCAAAGTCGCCCAGTCAACTTCCATTACAGCAAAAGATTCAGGATGACACTTAAGCCATCACCATCAAAACAGTGCACAAAGAAGCTGTTATAACAAAACATCTTTGTGCCACTGGACAGGCTCGCTCAGCGAACTAGGGTGATCTTCACGTGAAATATGAAACTCAAATCAAATGGGCTTTTGCAGGGAGCTAAGACAAACCATGCCAGAAGGTACTCTCCTCTAAGAAAACTGAGTGCCTCAAGTCTTTTCTTCACAACAAAACTGAAGGTGCTTCTGAAATCAGGGTTGAAGAATGAACAGAACAACAGCTTTCTCCCATAACCCCTTGCCCACTTAGAACCAAGTATTAACAATATTTGACTCATTTCAGCACCTTGCTTTGTACAGACATATGTATATATGTGTGAGTGTTTGTGTGTCTCTTTGTGTCTGCCTGTCTGCCTGTGTGTGTGTGTGTGTTTTTGCGTGTGTACATCCGGTGTGCTCATATCTTTTACAGAGTATTTCCTCTGATTATAGAAATATTGGATGAGAGGAAAAAGCAGGGACGTAATGATCACAGCATCCAAGTGTTCCTGGATGATCGACCCAGCACACGTCAGGCAGGAGAAAGCATCCTTTCCTCTTTTGGACTTCAGATAAGAGTCATAGTTGACAACCAATGAAGCAGGACCGATTCCACCTCCTAGCCAGACTCAGGAACCACTCGGTGGGCGACAATCCTAATGGGAGGGAAATCGCACAAGAAGGAAAGTGAGCCAAGATCTTCCTTCAGGCTATGTCAATGTGATCCTCTTGGCCTTCTCCCAGATACAGACCGCCACCTGTAACAGTTCAGGATCCCATTTCCTCTGAGTGACCTGTGGCATTTCTCTGCAGTGGAGGACTGCTGACTTACTGGGCCACCCGCCGACTATACCGGAATTCCAAACTCCAAACAAGAGCTTGTACCTCGAATGGCAAGTTTCCCTAATCACAGCTCAGGGTTAGATGCCGTTCTGTCCCCTTTCCTGGAGTTTCGAGGAGCCATGAAAGCTTGCCAGGACTCGAGCATAGAGAAGAGATTGCACCTAACATCTTGACCCCGCCCCCACCCTAACCCCAGTCTCTTTAGTTTACATTCAGCCTGGTGTAACGTCCCATCAAGAGAAATCATTTCTACACCATAAGCAAACTTGCAGATTCTCACTAAGTCTGTTGCGTTGATCAGGAACTCCAGGGCTGCTGACCTTGCCCACACAGACGGTTTCCAGGGCCCTGGCAAATTCACAAAATGATCTAGGGAGAGGGCTGAGAAATGGGCGGTGGATCAGGAGGAGGGCAGAACGTCGTGTGGGGATGGAGCCTTGGAAGAGAGATTCAGTCACATCCTAGATGGGAAGGCTTCCAGGAACTGATGGTGTTCGGGAAGCTGGCCAAGGGAGGTGGAGTTTCGGAGCAAGGACAGCAGTAGGTTTTCAGCAGTGCTGAGCACCTCCTGGGGGTTCTTGGGTACCCCTGTCACCTCCTGGCCCTCCTCAGGGCTGGAGAACCTTCCACTAATGGTCCTGTCAGACCCTTAGACCCTTCCACTTCCACTGTTTAGCTGATCATGCCTTCGAGACACCTCCTAGTCATTAGCGAGTGATGCTTTGGTCTTCATCACTTCCCCATCAGCTCTTTATGGGCATGGCCAAGATCTTCCCTAGAGATGAAGAGACAATGGCCCTTCTCTTCCTATGACAGCCATTTGAATCCTGGAGATTATCCGGGGAGAATTGCACTCTGAACACTGATGCTGTCAAGAACTCAAGACAAAGTGATGATGGAGTGAGGAGGGGGAGGAGCAAAGGAATAGGCCTGCAGGCAGGAAGGAATGGTGAGTTTAAGGGAAGAGTTTCCAGGGATAGAATGTGTGTGGTGAGGAGGAGCAACTAGGCCAGTTGCTGATGGCGGTGCGAGGAAATTTCAAGGAGATTGGAAAGATGGGAGGTGGCCAGATTGTGGCAGGGTTGTGGTGCCAGGAGAGGAATTTGCATTTGATCCTGAAGGTGATAAGGTGCCTCTCCTCCACCTCCAGGAGAGGCAAACCATATACCGTCAGAACGATACAGACAGTAACTAGACACGGACTCTGAACTCCAAACAACACCAGCTGCAATCCCAAGAGCTTTTAGCTCATCTGGCAAGTGTCCCTAATCACAGCTCAGAGTTAGGTGCAGTTCTTTCCCCTCTCCTGGAGTTTCCAGGAGCCACGAAAGTGTACCGGGACTCCAACAAAGAGAAGAGATGTCACTGCACATCTTCACTCCTCCACTCGTTCCCCTACCCCACCCCACCCCGCCCCTGTATTGCACAACCCCCACTTCTTAAGTTTGAATTCATGCCGGTGTAAAGGCGAATTACTAGAAATCACTTCTGCTTCATACACCAAGCTGCACGTTCTCAATAAGCCAGCTTCGTTGCTGACGACAAGCTGTGTTCTCGGGGCTGCTGACCTTCCCCACCCAGATGGTTTCCAGGAACATGGCAGCTTTACAAAAATGAGAGAATTGCCAGTGACCCCGGAGAAGAGACTGAGCCTGGACCGCCACCCCCCCCCGCCCCCGCTTCTGCCCGAGGAGGACTGCTCTGAATAGACAGAAAGAATCTGGATAGGGCTTTCAACCTCATTGCCCCCTTTTCCCATACAGTAAACAAGGACTGATTGTAGGTCTTCGAGATTACGTCAGTAACCGCAACCGCAACAACAACAACAACAACAACAACAACAACAGCAACAGCAACAGCAACAACGACAACAGCACCAACATCAGTCCTCAGCTTAAGAATCGTCGAACTCTCCTGAGAGATAGGCAAATGCTTTTGGTCCAGTGAATCTGCTGAGGCTGACCATATTAAGAAGCGTCAGAGAGCTAGTGCTGGCCGGGATCTCTTCTGAGTCGGGTGCCGTCATCTCCTAGGAGCAGGAAGAGGAGGATAGTCCTGCAGCCGCTTCACCTCTTCGAGGAGTGTGTCGCTGTCCCACGCTGGCACATTGGAGGCCAGTGCCTTCACCCGAAGGGTCTGATCGTCCGTGAGCAGAACCAGGCCACATGGCCCAGGCTGGATTTGCTTGTTCTTGCCAGCAGGCATGTTGTTCTCGGCGGCCTGAGCTCTCTGGTAGTTGAGGCAGCAGGCTAGGATGCGGTCATCATTATTTCCCCGCTGCCTGACGATGTCCCTCTTGTGATAGTCGGTGGTTGCAAGCTGCTCCCCGTGGCTGTTCAGGGCCTTGAGGTGAGGGTCAGACAGTTGAAATTGCTGCTGGAGGAAGTCAATGGCCTTTTCGGCGGCCTGCTGGGCGCCAGAGGAGTGTGTGCCGGCCTTCGCGTGTCCCTGCTGCCGCTGGGCCAGGCCGTGGAGCTCCTGGATTACTATCAGGGGCACCAGACGCACGTGTTTGCCCCCCTTTAGCAGCTGGCTCAGGCTGTCTAGGTGCAGAATGAAGCTATTGGTGTCTAGCACCACGAACCTGGCTCTGACCTCTTCTTCCCTCTGCGGCTCCTGAGTCGCGGCGGCCTCCAGACTAGCCTTGATTTTCTGCTGGCGATGCTGCTCTTCTGCTATCTTTTTGGCCAGGTCCAGCTTCTTGGCCTCCAGCTCCCTCGTGTCATCGCCCGGCACTCCCTCAGCTTCTACCAGCGAGTCTCCTGGGAATTCTTTGCCAGCTTCCTGGCGTGCCAGTCTTCCCTGCTGTTGTCTGCGCATTTCCTTCTTGCCCGAGTGGGCAGTGGGCGCCAGGCCCTGGCAATGCCCATCCTGGGGTTCCAGGAGGGGATCCTCTTGCCTGCAGAGGGCTTGTAGCAAATCCTTCAACACATTCACTCGTCTGCAGTTGCCCGCCACCGCCTCGTCAGAGTTTGTCTGCAGGTAGCAGGGGGCTCGGGGAGCAGTCCTCAAGGGGGCCAAGCCGGAGAAGAGCCGATCCTCTTCCAGGCTGAGGAGGCTGAGTTCCTTGCCCGGCCTCGTGTACAAGGGCACCTCGGAAGTATTCACCGCGATCAGTGCTTGCCAGAGATGTTCCAGAGTGTCGCGCACGTCCCCGGACACCTCGGGGTACGGCTTCAGGGTGGTGGGAGGAGGGTTCCAGGCGGGCCTCGACGTGAGCATCCATTCCGACGCAATCACCACACTGGGGAGCAGGGCCGTGAGGGCGGGGAGGAGGAAACCAGGATTTGACGAGGCTCAGCCTCGTCTCCTGCAGGGCACACAGGAGCTCTGCGACACTGGCGAAGCCAGTAGGTGCAGCACCTCCCCAGCAGGTTAAACATGGCCAAGGCCAGCGCTGTAGCTCCTGCCTGGATCGAAGGACACCACGGCTCCGAGGAAGTCTCTTTCCTTTGCGAGTTGTGCACAGCGAAGATGTTGATGGTCACCAGGCATAGCATTTGGTGATTTCCCACTTCAGCCGGCCCTCTCTGCAGCAGCAGCTGGAAGGTGTCGAGCACCTCATCAGCCACGGCAGGAAACGTCTCCATTCCAAGGCCTGTAAACAGCTGCCCGTGAGCTTGGAGAAAAGTGCGGAGGAACCTTTGCTGAAGATCGCCGGCGCCCAGACCACTGCTGGGCGCCAGCCCGACTCGCTCTTCTGTCTTGCGCTGGACGGCTTCAAACAGCTTCGTGAGGTTGTTCTTGCTGGAAGCGCCTGCGCTTGCGGCCGCGAAGCTTCTCATGAAGTAGCACACTGCCTCCAGCTTCCTCTTGGTGGACACTGCCAACAGGGCCAGCTGGTTGTAAGGCCGCGCGTCCGAGGGATCGATCTGCTGGGCTTTGAGGTACCAGCTTCGCGCTTGCCCAAAGCTGGCCGAGCCCCTGGTTTGCTCCCGGTACCTGGCGATATCTCCGAGGCAAATCATAGACCTCTGGGCACAGGCCAAGGCAGCCTTCAAGGGTCCTCCTGACGGCCCCTTGCAGAGGCTCCATCCATCCGCAGGGTCCGCCAGCTGGAACCTGTATCGCCTCTGTAGTTTTTCGAGCAAACTCTGAAAGAAGGCAGTGCCCTGGTCGAAGAGAGCCCAGAGCCTGCTGCGAACGCGCTCCGGGTCCATGGACCCTGGCTGCCGAAGGAGTTGCCCCAACCTCTCGATGACCTGGTGGAAGGCGTTCTTCCAGAGGGCCTGGCTCACGTTCCGCACTTCCGAGAACTCCACATCCGAGAGGATGACTCTCTCGTAGTGGCCCAGCAGCCCCGCTCTTTGCTGCCACACCTTCTCCAGGTCCCCTGGAGTGACGGGCTCCTTGCAAAGCAGGCTGCCCAGCTCGACTTCTCCCTGCCTGGCCAAAGACAGAAGGCGAGCAAGGACTTGACGCTGGCTATGGAGTGCAGGCTCTTCTGGCTCGCTCAGGCAAAGGGGTGGGCGCAGCCATGCAGAGTCTTCTGCTCCAGCATTGCTGCAGGCCCGTCTCGAGGATCCCCAGCGTGTGAATGCTGCGGATGCTGCTGCGTTGGCTGGCGAGGCTGGTCCCTGGCCGGGAAGCGGGGAAATTCCCCGGCCCACTCCTCCGAGCTCCCGCTGCTGGGCGCTCTTCTTGCTGCGCCTCTTCCGGGTACGGCCCCTGCTGTTGCTTGACTTCTTCCGACTCTTCTTTCCCTTCATCCCCAAGACGAGAAGTGGGAACAAAAGGGATGGAGGACTGAGAATGGCGGAGGCAAGACTGGGGCACTCTTCCTGGAGGGCTTTTGGCGAAGACAACTCCCCGAGGAGAGCCAGAGCAGAAGGGGAAGGTGGAAAAGGGCGAAAATTTGGATAATGTGGCTCCTCCTAATGAGTGGCCGCCACAAGTCAGGGATTTATTTCCTGAGATGACTTCCTCTCACAGCTTGGGCTTCAAGCGCCAAAGGAGAGAAAGGCAGATCAGGAGAGCTTGGCTGCTTCTGCTGCTTCTGCTGCAGGGCGTGGCTTCCAGCCTGTGGCTCTCAGCCTGGTCCCTGGTGGGCCCCGCGCTCCTCTTAAAGGGCTCCAGCCCCGGGGCCCCGCCCACCCGCCAGCCCCTGACGTGACGTGGCGCCACCCGATTGGAGCAAATTGAATGGGGGCCAAGGTGGTCCGCGGGCTCCACACCCTCCCACCCAGGGGATGCCAAATGGCTGGACCACCCATAGATGAGGCAAAGGAGCCGGCAAAGGCCACCAAGAAGCAACGTTACACCAAAGAAATGCCATAAGCACCACGTACAAATGGAACCCAGGTCCAGTCGACCTGCACATTGGGCCTGCAGTCCCAAGTGTCCCCCGCAGTGGTCGGGTCACCGCAGGCATCTTTTCTGGGGCGGGGTTGGGCCAGGATGGAAAATATCCTCTCCTCGGGGGCACCTCTACAGCACTTTGACACCCCTGGCTCCAGGAACTTGGAGAGCTTTTGCGAAACAGATGCCAAGGCACCATTTCCACACTGTTCCGCTAATTAAATACCCTAGGCTGCTTACTTCTTCATCTAAACTCCCTACCTCACCTAAACATTGTGAACAACAAGTTAAAGGGTAACTGATACGTTGAGATATCCACCACGACCACGACGGCAACCAGGGCGACGAAGAAGTTCAACTAGAGACTAAATGGTTGGAAAAACCCACAGAAGGCAGAAGTCTCAAACCCCTTCCAAATTACACAGGTACTTGATCTTGTGGTACTTTTCTCAGCACCTTTACACAGTAGCTTACTTTCGGCTCTCAATGATCCCGGCCCTCCACCTTTAAGTGCTACTTCATTGAAAGGAATTCCACCTCATTGCGATTATTGGCTCCCCTCCTTGGGAGCAGCAGGCACACAAATGGCTTTCATCCTCAGCACAAACGTAGGCCAGACAGCACTTTTTAGTAGACGATGTCGTGTGATACACAAATGATTTCACCTCAAAGTCGCCCAGTCAACTTCCATTACAGCAAAAGATTCAGGATGACACTTAAGCCATCACCATCAAAACAGTGCACAAAGAAGCTGTTATAACAAAACACCTTTGTGCCACTGGACAGGCTCGCTCAGCGAACTAGGGTGATCTTCACGTGAAATATGAAACTCAAATCAAATGGGCTTTTGCAGGGAGCTAAGACAAACCATGCCAGAAGGTACTCTCCTCTAAGAAAACTGAGTGCCTCAAGTCTTTTCTTCAAAACAAAACTGAAGGTGCTTCTGAAATCAGGGTTGAAGAATCAACAGAACAACAGCTTTCTCCCATAACCGCTTGCCCACTTAGAACCAAGTATTAACAATATTTGACTCATTTCAGCACCTTGCTTTGTACAGACATATGTATATATGTGTGAGTGTTTGTGTGTCTCTTTGTGTCTGCCTGTCTGCCTGTGTGTGTGTGTGTGCGTGTTTTTGCGTGTGTACATCCGGTGTGCTCATATCTTTTACAGAGTATTTCCTCTGATTATAGAAATATTGGATGAGAGGAAAAAGCAGGGACGTAATGATCACAGCATCCAACTGTTCCTGGATGATCGACCCAGCACACGTCAGGCAGGAGAAAGCATCCTTTGCTCTTTTGGACTTCAGATAAGAGTCATAGTTGACAACCAATGAAGCAGGACCGATTCCACCTCCTAGCCAGACTCAGGAACAACTCGGTGGGCGACAATCCTAATGGGAGGGAAATCGCACAAGAAGGAAAGTGAGCCAAGATCTTCCTTCAGGCTATGTCAATGTGATCCTCTTGGCTTTCTCCCAGATACAGACCGCCACCTGTAACAGTTCAGGATCCCATTTCCTCTGAGTGACCTGTGGCATTTCTCTGCAGTGGAGGACTGCTGACTTAATGGGCCACCCGACGACTATACCGGAATTCCAAACTCCAAACAAGAGCTTGTACCTCGAATGGCAAGTTTCCCTAATCACAGCTCAGGGTTAGATGCCGTTCTGTCCCCTTTCCTGGAGTTTCGAGGAGCCATGAAAGCTTGCCAGGACTCGAGCATAGAGAAGAGATTGCACCTAACATCTTGACTCCGCCCCCACTCCAACCCCAGTTTCTTTAGTTTACATTCACCCTGGTGTAACGTCCCATCAAGAGAAATCATTTCTACACCATAAGCAAACTTGCAGATTCTCACTAAGTCTGTTGCGTTGATGAGGAACTCCAGGGCTGCTGACCTTGCCCACACAGACGGTTTCCAGGGCCCTGGCAAATTCACAAAATGATCTAGGGAGAGGGCTGAGAAATGGGCGGTGGATCAGGAGGAGGGCAGAACGTCGTGTGGGGATGGAGCCTTGGAAGAGAGATTCAGTCACATCCTAGATGGGAAGGCTTCCAGGAACTGATGGTGTTCGGGAAGCTGGCCAAGGGAGGTGGAGTTTCGGAGCAAGGGCAGCAGTAGGTTTTCAGCAGTGCTGAGCACCTCCTGGGGGTTCTTGGGTACCCCTGTCACCTCCTGGCCCTCCTCAGGGCTGGAGAACCTTCCACTAATGGTCCTGTCAGACCCTTAGACCCTTCCACTTCCACTGTTTAGCTGATCATGCCTTCGAGACACCTCCTAGTCATTAGCGAGTGATGCTTTGGTCTTCATCACTTCCCCATCAGCTCTTTATGGGCATGGCCAAGATCTTCCCTAGAGATGAAGAGACAATTGCCCTTCTCTATCTATGACAGCCATTTGAATCCTGGAGATTATCCGGGGAGAATTGCACTCTGAACACTGATGCTGTCAAGAACTCAAGACAAAGTGATGATGGAGTGAGGAGGGGGAGGAGCAAAGGAATAGGCCTGCAGGCAGGAAGGAATGGTGAGTTTAAGGGAAGAGTTTCCAGGGATAGAATGTGTGTGGTGAGGAGGAGCAACTAGGCCAGTTGCTGATGGCGGTGCGAGGAAATTTCAAGGAGATTGGAAAGATGGGAGGTGGCCAGATTGTGGCAGGGTTGTGGTGCCAGGAGAGGAATTTGCATTTGATCCTGAAGGTGATAAGGTGCCTCTCCTCCACCTCCAGGAGAGGCAAACCATATACCGTCAGAACGATACAGACAGTAACTAGACACGGACTCTGAACTCCAAACAACACCAGCTGCAATCCCAAGAGCTTTTAGCTCATCTGGCAAGTTTCCCTAATCACAGCTCAGAGTTAGGTGCAGTTCTTTCCCCTCTCCTGGAGTTTCCAGGAGCCACGAAAGTGTACCGGGACTCCAACAAAGAGAAGAGATGTCACTGCACATCTTCACTCCTCCACTCGTTCCCCTACCCCACCCCACCCCGCCCCTGTATTGCACAACCCCCACTTCTTAAGTTTGAATTCATGCCGGTGTAAAGGCGAATTACTAGAAATCACTTCTGCTTCATACACCAAGCTGCACGTTCTCAATAAGCCAGCTTCGTTGCTGATGACAAGCTGTCTTCTCGGGGCTGCTGACCTTCCCCACCCAGATGGTTTCCAGGAACATGGCAGCTTTACAAAAATGAGAGAATTGCCAGTGACCCCGGAGAAGAGGCTGAGCCTGGACCGCCACCCCACACCCCCCCCCCCCGCTTCCTGCCCGAGGAGGACAGCTCTGAATAGACAGAAAGAATCTGGATAGGGCTTTCAACCTCATTGCCCCCTTTTCCCATACAGTAAACAAGGACTGATTTTAGGTCTTCGAGATTACGTCAGTAACCGCAACCGCAACGACAACAACAACAACAACAACAGCAACAGCAACAGCAACAACGACAACAGCACCAACATCAGTCCTCAGCTTAAGAATCGTCGAACTCTCCTGAGAGATAGGCAAATGCTTTTGGTCCAGTGAATCTGCTGAGGCTGACCATATTAAGCAGCGTCAGAGAGCTAGTGCTGGCCGGGATCTCTTCTGAGTCGGGTGCCGTCATCTCCTAGGAGCAGGAAGAGGAGGATAGTCCTGCAGCCGCTTCACCTCTTCGAGGAGTGTGTCGCTGTCCCACACTGGCACATTGGAGGCCAGTGCCTTCACCCGAAGGGTCCGATCGTCCGTGAGCAGAACCAGGCCACATGGCCCAGGCTGGATTTGCTTGTTCTTGCCAGCAGGCATGTTGTTCTCGGCGGCCTGAGCTCTCTGGTAGTTGAGGCAGCAGGCTAGGATGCGGTCATCATTATTTCCCCGCTGCCTGACGATGTCCTTCTTGTGATAGTCGGTGGTTGCAAGCTGCTCCCCGTGGCTGTTCAGGGCCTTGAGGTGAGGGTCAGAAAGTTGAAATTGCTGCTGGAGGAAGTCAATGGCCTTTTCGGCGGCCTGCTGGGCGCCAGAGGAGTGTGTGCCGGCCTTCGCGTGTCCCTGCTGCCGCTGGGCCAGGCCGTGGAGCTCCTGGATTACTCTCAGGGGCACCAGAAGCACGTGTTTGCCCCCCTTTAGCAGCTGGCTCAGGCTGTCTAGGTGCAGAATGAAGCTATTGGTGTCTAGCACCACGAACCTGGCTCTGACCTCTTCGTCCCTCTGCGGCTCCTGAGTCGCGGCGGCCTCCAGAATAGCCTTGATTTTCTGCTGGCGATGCTGCTCTTCTGCTATCTTTTTGGCCAGGTCCAGCTTCTTGGCCTCCAGCGCCCTCGTGTCATCGCCCGGCACTCCCTCAGCTTCTACCAGCGAGTCTCCTGGGAATTCTTTGCCAGCTTCCTGGCGTGCCAGTCTTCCCTGCTGTTGTCTGCGCATTTCCTTCTTGCCCGAGTGGGCAGTGGGCGCCAGGCCCTGGCAACGCCCATCCTGGGGTTCCAGGAGGGGATCCTCTTGCCTGCAGAGGGCTTGTAGCAAATCCTTCAACACATTCACTCGTCTGCAGTTGCCCGCCACCGCCTCGTCAGAGTTTGTCTGCAGGTAGCAGGGGGCTCGGGGAGCAGTCCTCAAGGGGGCCAAGCCGGAGAAGAGCCGATCCTCTTCCAGGCTGAGGAGGCTGAGTTCCTTGCCCGGCCTCGTGTCCAAGGGCACCTCGGAAGTATTCACCGCCATCAGTGCTTGCCAGAGATGTTCCAGAGTGTCGCGCACGTCCCCGGACACCTCGGGGTACGGCTTCAGGGTGGTGCGAGGAGGGTTCCAGGCGGGCCTCGACGTGAGCATCCATTCCGACGCAATCACCACACTGGGGAGCAGGGCCGTGAGGGCGGGGCTGAAGGAGGAAACCAGGATTTGACGAGGCTCAGCCTCGTCTCCTGCAGGGCACACAGGAGCTCTGCGACACTGGCGAAGCCAGTAGGTGCAGCACCTCCCCAGCAGGTTAAACATGGCCAAGGCCAGCGCTGTAGCTCCTGCCTGGATCGAAGGACACCACGGCTCCGAGGAAGTCTCCTTCCTTTGCGAGTTGTGCACAGCGAAGATGTTGATGGTCACCAGGCATAGCATTTGGTGATTTCCCACTTCAGCCGGCCCTCTCTGCAGCAGCAGCTGGAAGGTGTCGAGCACCTCATCAGCCACGGCAGGAAACGTCTCCATTCCAAGGCCTGTAAACAGCTGCCCGTGAGCTTGGAGAAAAGTGCGGAGGAACCTTTGCTGAAGATCGCCGGCGCCCAGACCACTGCTGGGCGCCAGCCCGACTCGCTCTTCTGCCTTGCGCTGGACGGCTTCAAACAGCTTCGTGAGGTTGTTCTTGCTGGAAGCGCCTGCGCTTGCGGCCGCGAAGCTTCTCATGAAGTAGCACACTGCCTCCAGCTTCCTCTTGGTGGACACTGCCAACAGGGCCAGCTGGTTGTAAGGCCGCGCGTCCGAGGGATCGATCTGCTGGGCTTTGAGGTACCAGCTTCGCGCTTGCCCAAAGCTGGCCGAGCCCCTGGTTTGCTCCCGGTACCTGGCGATATCTCCGAGGCAAATCATAGACCTCTGGGCACAGGCCAAGGCAGCCTTCAAGGGTCCTCCTGACGGCCCCTTGCAGAGGCTCCATCCATCCGCAGGGTCCGCCAGCTGGAACCTGTATCGCCTCTGTAGTTTTTCGAGCAAACTCTGAAAGAAGGCAGTGCCCTGGTCGAAGAGAGCCCAGAGCCTGCTGCGAACGCGCTCCGGGTCCATGGACCCTGGCTGCCGAAGGAGTTGCCCCAACCTCTCGATGACCTGGTGGAAGGCGTTCTTCCAGAGGGCCTGGCTCACGTTCCGCACTTCCGAGACCTCCACATCCGAGAGGATGACTCTCTCGTAGTGGCCCAGCAGCCCCGCTCTTTGCTGCCACACCTTCTCCAGGTCCCCTGGAGTGACGGGCTCCTTGCAAAGCAGGCTGCCCAGCTCGACTTCTCCCTGCCTGGCCAAAGACAGAAGGCGAGCAAGGACTTGACGCTGGCTATGGAGTGCAGGCTCTTCTGGCTCGCTCAGGCAAAGGGGTGGGCGCAGCCATGCAGAGTCTTCTGCTCCAGCATTGCTGCAGGCCCGTCTCGAGGATCCCCAGCGTGTGAATTCTGCGGATGCTGCTGCGTTGGCTGGCGAGGCTGGTCCCTGGCCGGGAAGCGGGGAAATTCCCCGGCCCACTCCTCCGAGCTCCCGCTGCTGGGCGCTCTTCTTGCTGCGCCTCTTCCGGGTACGGCCCCTGTTGTTGCTTGACTTCTTCCGACTCTTCTTTCCCTTCATCCCCAAGACGAGAAGTGGGAACAAAAGGGATGGAGGACTGAGAATGGCGGAGGCAAGACTGGGGCCCGCTTCCTGGAGGGCTTTTGGCGAAGACAGCTCCCCGAGGAGAGCCAGAGCAGAAGGGGAAGGTGGAAAAGGGCGAAAATTTGGATAATGTGGCTCCTCCTAATGAGTGGCCGCCACAAGTCAGGGATTTATTTCCTGAGATGACTTCCTCTCACAGCTTGGGCTTCAAGCGCCAAAGGAGAGAAAGGCAGATCAGGAGAGCTTGGCTGCTTCTGCTGCTTCTGCTGCAGGGCGTGGCTTCAAGCCTGTGGCTCTCAGCCTGGTCCCTGGTGGGCCCCGCGCTCCTCTTAAAGGGCTCCAGCCCCGGGGCCCCGCCCACCAGCCAGCCCCTGACGTGACGTGGCGCCACCCGATTGGAGCAAATTGAATGGGGGCCAAGGTGGTCCGCGGGCTCCACACCCTCCCACCCAGGGGATGCCAAATGGCTGGACCACCCACAGATGAGGCAAAGGAGCCGGCAAAGGCCACCAAGAAGCAACGTTACACCAAAGAAATGCCATAAGCACCACGTACAAATGGAACCCAGGTCCAGTCGACCTGCACATTGGGCCTGCAGTCCCAAGTGTCCCCCGCAGTGGTCGGGTCACCGCAGGCATCTTTTCTGGGGCGGGGTTGGGGCAGGCTGGAAAATATCCTGTCCTCGGGGGCACCTCTACAGCACTTTGACACCCCTGGCTCCAAGTAACTTGGAGAGCTTTTGCGAAACAGATGCCAAGGCACCATTTCCACACTGTTCCGCTAATTAAATACCCTAGGCTGCTTACTACTTCATCTAAACTCCCTACCTCACCTAAACATTGTGAACAACAAGTTAAAGGGTAACTGATACGTTGAGATATCCACCACGACCACGACGGCAACCACTTGTGGTACTTTTCTCAGCACCTTTACACAGTAGCTTACTTTCGGCTCTCAATGATCCCGGCCCTCCACCTTTAAGTGCTACTTCATTGAAAGGAATTCCACCTCATTGCGATTATTGGCTCCCCTCCTTGGGAGCAGCAGGCACACAAATGGCTTTCATCCTCAGCACAAACGTAGGCCAGACAGCACTTTTTAGTAGACGATGTCGTGTGATACACAAATGATTTCACCTCAAAGTCGCCCAGTCAACTTCCATTACAGCAAAAGATTCAGGATGACACTTAAGCCATCACCATCAAAACAGTGCACAAAGAAGCTGTTATAACAAAACACCTTTGTGCCACTGGACAGGCTCGCTCAGCGAACTAGGGTGATCTTCACGTGAAATATGAAACTCAAATCAAATGGGCTTTTGCAGGGAGCTAAGACAAACCATGCCAGAAGGTACTCTCCTCTAAGAAAACTGAGTGCCTCAAGTCTTTTCTTCAAAACAAAGCTGAAGGTGCTTCTGAAATCAGGGTTGAAGAATCAACAGAACAACAGCTTTCTCCCATAACCGCTTGCCCACTTAGAACCAAGTATTAACAATATTTGACTCATTTCAGCACCTTGCTTTGTACAGACATATGTATATATGTGTGAGTGTTTGTGTGTCTCTTTGTGTCTGCCTGTGTGTGTGTGTGTGTGTGTTTGCGTGTGTACATCCGGTGTGCTCATATCTTTTACAGAGTATTTCCTCTGATTATAGAAATATTGGATGAGAGGAAAAAGCAGGGACGTAATGATCACAGCATCCAACTGTTCCTGGATGATCGACCCAGCACACGTCAGGCAGGAGAAAGCATCCTTTGCTCTTTTGGACTTCAGATAAGAGTCATAGTTGACAACCAATGAAGCAGGACCGATTCCACCTCCTAGCCAGACTCAGGAACAACTCGGTGGGCGACAATCCTAATGGGAGGGAAATCGCACAAGAAGGAAAGTGAGCCAAGATCTTCCTTCAGGCTATGTCAATGTGATCCTCTTGGCCTTCTCCCAGATACAGACCGCCACCTGTAACAGTTCAGGATCCCATTTCCTCTGAGTGACCTGTGGCATTTCTCTGCAGTGGAGGACTGCTGACTTAATGGGCCACCCGCCGACTATACCGGAATTCCAAACTCCAAACAAGAGCTTGTACCTCGAATGGCAAGTTTCCCTAATCACAGCTCAGGGTTAGATGCCGTTCTGTCCCCTTTCCTGGAGTTTCGAGGAGCCATGAAAGCTTGCCAGGACTCGAGCATAGAGAAGAGATTGCACCTAACATCTTGACTCCGCCCCCACTCCAACCCCAGTTTCTTTAGTTTACATTCACCCTGGTGTAACGTCCCATCAAGAGAAATCATTTCTACACCATAAGCAAACTTGCAGATTCTCACTAAGTCTGTTGCGTTGATGAGGAACTCCAGGGCTGCTGACCTTGCCCACACAGACGGTTTCCAGGGCCCTGGCAAATTCACAAAATGATCTAGGGAGAGGGCTGAGAAATGGGCGGTGGATCAGGAGGAGGGCAGAACGTCGTGTGGGGATGGAGCCTTGGAAGAGAGATTCAGTCACATCCTAGATGGGAAGGCTTCCAGGAACTGATGGTGTTCGGGAAGCTGGCCAAGGGAGGTGGAGTTTCGGAGCAAGGGCAGCAGTAGGTTTTCAGCAGTGCTGAGCACCTCCTGGGGGTTCTTGGGTACCCCTGTCACCTCCTGGCCCTCCTCAGGGCTGGAGAACCTTCCACTAATGGTCCTGTCAGACCCTTAGACCCTTCCACTTCCACTGTTTAGCTGATCATGCCTTCGAGACACCTCCTAGTCATTAGCGAGTGATGCTTTGGTCTTCATCACTTCCCCATCAGCTCTTTATGGGCATGGCCAAGATCTTCCCTAGAGATGAAGAGACAATTGCCCTTCTCTTCCTATGACAGCCATTTGAATCCTGGAGATTATCCGGGGAGAATTGCACTCTGAACACTGATGCTGTCAAGAACTCAAGACAAAGTGATGATGGAGTGAGGAGGGGGAGGAGCAAAGGAATAGGCCTGCAGGCAGGAAGGAATGGTGAGTTTAAGGGAAGAGTTTCCAGGGATAGAATGTGTGTGGTGAGGAGGAGCAACTAGGCCAGTTGCTGATGGCGGTGCGAGGAAATTTCAAGGAGATTGGAAAGATGGGAGGTGGCCAGATTGTGGCAGGGTTGTGGTGCCAGGAGAGGAATTTGCATTTGATCCTGAAGGTGATAAGGTGCCTCTCCTCCACCTCCAGGAGAGGCAAACCATATACCGTCAGAACGATACAGACAGTAACTAGACACGGACTCTGAACTCCAAACAACACCAGCTGCAATCCCAAGAGCTTTTAGCTCATCTGGCAAGTTTCCCTAATCACAGCTCAGAGTTAGGTGCAGTTCTTTCCCCTCTCCTGGAGTTTCCAGGAGCCACGAAAGTGTACCGGGACTCCAACAAAGAGAAGAGATGTCACTGCACATCTTCACTCCTCCACTCGTTCCCCTACCCCACCCCACCCCGCCCCTGTATTGCACAACCCCCACTTCTTAAGTTTGAATTCATGCCGGTGTAAAGGCGAATTACTAGAAATCACTTCTGCTTCATACACCAAGCTGCACGTTCTCAATAAGCCAGCTTCGTTGCTGACGACAAGCTGTCTTCTCGGGGCTGCTGACCTTCCCCACCCAGATGGTTTCCAGGAACATGGCAGCTTTACAAAAATGAGAGAATTGCCAGTGACCCCGGAGAAGAGGCTGAGCCTGGACCGCCACCCCACACCCCCCCCCCCGCTTCCTGCCCGAGGAGGACTGCTCTGAATAGACAGAAAGAATCTGGATAGGGCTTTCAACCTCATTGCCCCCTTTTCCCATACAGTAAACAAGGACTGATTTTAGGTCTTCGAGATTACGTCAGTAACCGCAACCGCAACCGCAACGACAACAACAACAACAGCAACAGCAACAGCAACAACGACAACAGCACCAACATCAGTCCTCAGCTTAAGAATCGTCGAACTCTCCTGAGAGATAGGCAAATGCTTTTGGTCCAGTGAATCTGCTGAGGCTGACCATATTAAGAAGCGTCAGAGAGCTAGTGCTGGCCGGGATCTCTTCTGAGTCGGGTGCCGTCATCTCCTAGGAGCAGGAAGAGGAGGATAGTCCTGCAGCCGCTTCACCTCTTCGAGGAGTGTGTCGCTGTCCCACGCTGGCACATTGGAGGCCAGTGCCTTCACCCGAAGGGTCCGATCGTCCGTGAGCAGAACCAGGCCACATGGCCCAGGCTGGATTTGCTTGTTCTTGCCAGCAGGCATGTTGTTCTCGGCGGCCTGAGCTCTCTGGTAGTTGAGGCAGCAGGCTAGGATGCGGTCATCATTATTTCCCCGCTGCCTGACGATGTCCCTCTTGTGATAGTCGGTGGTTGCAAGCTGCTCCCCGTGGCTGTTCAGGGCCTTGAGGTGAGGGTCAGAAAGTTGAAATTGCTGCTGGAGGAAGTCAATGGCCTTTTCGGCGGCCTGCTGGGCGCCAGAGGAGTGTGTGCCGGCCTTCGCGTGTCCCTGCTGCCGCTGGGCCAGGCCGTGGAGCTCCTGGATTACTATCAGGGGCACCAGAAGCACGTGTTTGCCCCCCTTTAGCAGCTGGCTCAGGCTGTCTAGGTGCAGAATGAAGCTATTGGTGTCTAGCACCACGAACCTGGCTCTGACCTCTTCTTCCCTCTGCGGCTCCTGAGTCGCGGCGGCCTCCAGAATAGCCTTGATTTTCTGCTGGCGATGCTGCTCTTCTGCTATCTTTTTGGCCAGGTCCAGCTTCTTGGCCTCCAGCTCCCTCGTGTCATCGCCCGGCACTCCCTCAGCTTCTACCAGCGAGTCTCCTGGGAATTCTTTGCCAGCTTCCTGGCGTGCCAGTCTTCCCTGCTGTTGTCTGCGCATTTCCTTCTTGCCCGAGTGGGCAGTGGGCGCCAGGCCCTGGCAACGCCCATCCTGGGGTTCCAGGAGGGGATCCTCTTGCCTGCAGAGGGCTTGTAGCAAATCCTTCAACACATTCACTCGTCTGCAGTTGCCCGCCACCGCCTCGTCAGAGTTTGTCTGCAGGTAGCAGGGGGCTCGGGGAGCAGTCCTCAAGGGGGCCAAGCCGGAGAAGAGCCGATCCTCTTCCAGGCTGAGGAGGCTGAGTTCCTTGCCCGGCCTCGTGTACAAGGGCACCTCGGAAGTATTCACCGCCATCAGTGCTTGCCAGAGATGTTCCAGAGTGTCGCGCACGTCCCCGGACACCTCGGGGTACGGCTTCAGGGTGGTGGGAGGAGGGTTCCAGGCGGGCCTCGACGTGAGCATCCATTCCGACGCAATCACCACACTGGGGAGCAGGGCCGTGAGGGCGGGGCTGAAGGAGGAAACCAGGATTTGACGAGGCTCAGCCTCGTCTCCTGCAGGGCACACAGGAGCTCTGCGACACTGGCGAAGCCAGTAGGTGCAGCACCTCCCCAGCAGGTTAAACATGGCCAAGGCCAGCGCTGTAGCTCCTGCCTGGATCGAAGGACACCACGGCTCCGAGGAAGTCTCCTTCCTTTGCGAGTTGTGCACAGCGAAGATGTTGATGGTCACCAGGCATAGCATTTGGTGATTTCCCACTTCAGCCGGCCCTCTCTGCAGCAGCAGCTGGAAGGTGTCGAGCACCTCATCAGCCACGGCAGGAAACGTCTCCATTCCAAGGCCTGTAAACAGCTGCCCGTGAGCTTGGAGAAAAGTGCGGAGGAACCTTTGCTGAAGATCGCCGGCGCCCAGACCACTGCTGGGCGCCAGCCCGACTCGCTCTTCTGCCTTGCGCTGGACGGCTTCAAACAGCTTCGTGAGGTTGTTCTTGCTGGAAGCGCCTGCGCTTGCGG